>SNQJ01S0175359.1:0-12331 GCA_010110895.2 Picea sitchensis | reverse complement strand
CTTATATTTCCCTCTAGTTTCTGACTTGAGCCTTCACCATGCTCAAAGTATGATCCTGTCTTTTCTCCTCATTGGGTTACTACCTAGACATCAACCTACTCATTCTTATTCTTATTCTTGCATGGTTTTGCCTGCACCATGTTGCAATTGGCCTTCTTGTCTTCCCACTTTTTCAACAATTCGGGACAGTCTTCGGTGACATACTCAAGATTGTAGTAGTATGCACAAAGCACGCATGGTTTGGTACAAAACCTTGATACATGACCAATTTATAAACATTTGAAACAAGTGGGGGGTCTACCTCCCCCTCCTCCATATCCTCCACCCTGACCACATCCATATCCACCTCAAGGACCACCTTGGTATCTTCCTCTTTCAACACTACTGCACTCACCACTCTTCTACTCTTCCTATCACTGGAATGCATTCCATTTTTTTATCTTACATTAACTAGACTGAGCGATAGTTAATGACATCATGCCCCATGGATTTATAGAACTCACATAATGGAGTATGGTTCAATGTTTGGTACTTCTGTAAATGTTTGCAGCGGGGTGGAAAATGGCCCCATTATCTACATGTCTCACACCATTCCATCTGTCCAGATGAAAATGGACTCAACGTGCCCGTCGCCACATAATTTCTAAGTACAAGGAATTTGTCCCTGCGATGCCCCTCTGAGTGATGGGTGGTTCACCATACATGCTCATGGATGACCTTCATCTGACCATATCTCGCAATTACATCGTCAGTTTGGCCAATTGCAACTACACCTGCTCCAATATCGTCTACATATCTACCCTTCTTGATGTAGCTTCAAGGCACATTGCAATTTATACCACCTCCGCTTGAGTCGTCAACTTCTGTTGGGTGAGAGAAACTCGAATATGGGGAAGAAACCCCGCAGTAAACCACTCTATGTGATGGATGTCCAAGATTTGGAACATCAACCTATCCAATAAAATCTTAAGTCGCTGGTCATAATCCCACAATCTCTCTCCTTCCTTATGTTTGATATATTTTATCTTCGTGATACATTAAGACTCTAACTTAGGTTTTTGGAATTACCTAAGTAGATCTCGATTAATCTCCTTCAGGGACCCCATATGTCTTACTGGTACAGTGGCCTTGTACTTCATGTAAAACATCAAGGATCTATCCTTGAACATGGTCTCCATCTGCATGATCTTTTCTACTTCATTTGTGATCCCCTTCACAAACCAGATTGCTTCGCATGTAAACCAATGTTGTCCCATATCATCCTTACCCGTTCTATGGAACACATGTAACCTCAGGGTGCTATCCTGATTCACCATCATCACTCTCCGACCAACTCTACTACTCCGACTATTGATTTTCAAACTTCTTTCTACTGATACTCTTCTAGTTGAAGTGGCATTGGCTTCGCCTTCCTCTTCACTTGTTTGTTCTCTTATTCCTTCTTCTACTCTTTCTCCAACTCGAATCACTTCACTATCTATTGTTCTTTCCTCTTGATTACAAACACGCAAGGGGGGTGGTTCAAAGGGGGGTAATTACATCTCCTTTTGACATTTCTTGTGAGGGGACCTAGAAAGTTTCCTACTTGAAGCCATGCAAGACCATTTACTATCACCAATTTTTCTTCCCCGCCACTAGGGGAACCTCCATATTCCTTTGCTATCTACACACCACTACTATGTGCGCCATATTCCTCTCTTAACGACACAACACTACTTTGCACTCCATATTTTTCTCTTATCAGTGCACCACTTCTCTTCGCTTCATCTTCCTCTAAGGTTGCAACACTCCACAACAACCAAGGGGTGTGGAATTCATCACCTAGGCCCTTACTGCCACCACCACCACTACTATTTCTATCACTATCCCCAATGGACACCCTATCCTCATCTATGCTCCTCTCTGGCACAACATACTCTTTCATGCTACCACTTGGTGAGGTTTCGTTTCTCTTGATACTGAGCCCAAACCTTCATTGCACAACCCTATCTAACTATTTTCCACTTCTCTGCTCTTGTTTCCTTCTTATCTCAACTTTTCTTGTGTATCTCTCGACTCTTTTTCTCATCTTATCCTTTGGGTCCATTCCATTCCTCACTTCATCTCAACAATTTATGGATCCTCCTCAATGGATCCATTTCCTCTCTCACTTTCCCTCATCCTTGCAACCCCCCCTAGTGCTAGGGGAGTTTACTTGGCCATTCTTTCGGGATCCATGTGCATAAACCCTTTCTCCACAAAAAACATCTTTACCCAGAGTGGAATCTCTTCCATCATTCGTTTCCTTGGACCTTCTGTGAACTTTCTTTCAGCCTGAAAGAATCAATGTACTCCACAACAAATTCAACAATATATCCTTCTTTTACTCAAGAAAACCAGAATTCAATAGCCCTAGTCCACTTATTATCCAACACTTTCAATCTCTCCAGTGTGGCTTGATCCCAAACCACTGGTTCTAAAGGCCAAATGGTAAAATTGGTAGTTGTTTTCCTTTTTATCCATTCATAAAACAAACAAGGAAATTAAAAAAAGAAAATATCATGCATATTAGTGTAAATATAGTGATATTTCCAACTCTTCACATTCACTCTCAGTGCCTATGTTTCCAACAAGGAAAACTCATGCTCTTTTGCAGTTAGATAGTCTTGAATTTACTCCCAATATGGATACCACCTCATCTCTTTCCTTAATTATTCCCCACAAGACCTTTAGGTCCCGACAATGGAACCATTTGTTGGCATTTTGTTCCATGATTTTGCACATCCTTCTTAACGTTAGGGAGTTTATACCTAGGGTTCATCTAGAGTTGACCAACAAAACCCTAGAGCATCGACATATCGATCCTTGACCAAGGTTGAGGAAGTTCTCACCGTAGATGAAAATAGGATCACATAGACAATATGGCCTTATGTTGGGGGTGAAGGAATAAAAAAACTAGGATCCATCTGGGATGGCGTTCATAAATTCCATATCCGACGAATTACTGTGCTAATAAGTAAAAACATACACACATATATCCATATAACCTATGATAGACACACAATAGATCAGAACTGTCGCATCTTGATGATTCCTTTCATTCCATAAAACACAATATACATTAAGAAGACTATATTAAACAACAATAGAGCTTCATATATTATTTATACAATTCCTCATAAATACAACACACTGTGCAATACACATCCTTTTAGATCTCAGACATATGACAGACTCATATTTATATTCAGAAGCATTACATCATTACAAAAGGCTTAGAGTGAGCTTGATTCTAACAACTCAATGGATATCATATAACCATATAACTTTATCTTTGATGTCACTGCTTCCTTTTATAATTTTCTTTGCTCAGGAACTCTACCTCTTTCTTCTCTTCTCCACTCGCTCGACAGACAAACTACCTCACACACTTCTGACACCTACTTACAGTCCATATAGGTTTATGGAATTAGGGAAATATTAAATTCCTCACCAACTCGCCTTTTGTTAGCTCCACGTTCTGTTGTGCTACTGGCATTAATCATTGGAGAATATTTCCTAATGATTCATTTCTTGATTCTGTCATGGATCTTCTTGATTTCCGGTACAACTGTAAAACATCTGGACTGACGCGTTCTTGGTACAATTTGAATTTGGCATGCAATATCAAAACTCGGTCTGAGACCAACTCCTTTTCATTCTTTGCACATTATATTAGGCACACACAAAACTTGGAATGAGCGCGCACAACATCGTTTGTGCATGCACATGAAATGAACCCTAAACCCTGGGTTCCAACACTGGTTTAAATATTCTTCTATAGAATTCACCCAATGCTAATCATTACTAGATTATGCAAAGCATTTAGGCTCTATTTTGGACAATAAAGAGAGATTTACTAGTTCAAAACTGCTTGCTAGTTTTCTCCTAGTCCGAGTCTTGGCATTTTTATCACCAAGAATTAAGTTTTTTGGATTATTTTTCCACACAAACCTTGATGGTTTTTGTGTACCTTGGCATTCTGTTTCTTCTTCATTTTCGTCTTCTTCTTCTTCTTCTTCTTTGCTGCAATCTATTGCTTCTGCTTCAATTTGGTTCTTGTGTGGTGTTTCTTCATCTATTTTGACATTAATGCTTTCAACAATTTTTTTTAGTCTTTTGTTGTAACATATATAGCCTTTTATTCTTGATGAATAACCAAGAAAAATTCCTTCATCTACTCTTAAGTCAAACTTTCCTAGATTCTCATCATCTCGTTTGATGTAACATTTTCTTCCGAATATTTTGAAGTATTTAAAAAATGATGGTTTTCCTTTCCATAAGTTGTAGGGTGTCTTATCATTGTTGACTCTGATTTTCCCTTTCTTTGGAATGTAGACAACAATGTAAACTACTTCTCTCCAAAAACCATTTGATAATTTTCCTTCATTCAACATTGTCATGACGATCTCTTGTACATGTCTATTTGTTCTTTCAAATACTGCATTTTGTTGAGGAGTTCTTGTAGTTGCATACTTTCTTTTTATTCCACGAGTTTCACTGATTTATTCAAATTCATTGGATGTGAACTGACCTCCATTATCTAACCTTAAACATTTGATTTTCAGATCTCAACTAAAGCTCTGAATTTTTTAAAATTTTAAAATTCCTTAGATTTAGTTTTGAGAAAGGTAACCCAATTCATTCTTGTATAATCATCAATGAACAACATAAAATAACTTTCTCCTTGCAAGATTGTTGTTCTTGTTGGTCCACATAGATCTATATGCACAAGTTCCAATGGATTGGATGTTGCATATTCATTTGTCTTGAATCTCACCCTTGATTGTTTTCCATCCTGACACTGTTTGCAAGCAGTGCTTGAGAGGATTGTAATCTTTGGATTATCTCTTACTGCTTGTTTAGTACTGATTTTTACCAAGTTGTCAAAGTTCCTATGACCCATTCTTTTATGCTACAACCAACTTTCATCTACCTACCCCATGAAGCATTTTTCTCCATTATTTTCATTAAGAATGTATACATTTTTTTGGGTTTTTGATTGCTTTTTCAACCAACTTTCCTAAATTTTCTTTTATGATCTCACATTCTTGGGAGTCAAAAGTGAGTGTGTCCTTGGTCACACATCTGGATTACCCTAAGAAGATTATGTTTAAGATTTTCAAAACACAATACCCTTTCAACCTTTTATCTTCCATTGTCAATATTGAGAGTTCCCTTTCCAACTATCTTTGAGATGTCATTGTCTTTAAAGGTAACACTTCCTTGATTCCTGTTTAGGGTGATAAAATTTGTTCTATATCTTGTCATGTGACTAGAGAACCCACTGTCAATGTACCACTTATCCTTATTATTTTGTGCATGAAGTGCAACTTGAATGAACAAGCATTTTTATTTCTTTTGTTCCCTTTGTTCTTGATTTCTTTCCATGATTGTTGGGGCTTCCTCTTTCTGATTTTATTTGAAATCACTTCTACATAATTTTGCTATATGCCCAAAATTATTGCAGTTATAACATATGATGTTATATCTCAACAAAGGGGAAAATGAGTTGTAATTTCTCCTTGACAGTCCATGGGTATTTTCTTTTTTTACTCATGTAACCACCTCTTATGTTTGTTCTACAATCTATTGCTTTATCACCAAAACCATTGCAAGAATTACAATAGCCAAAGAAAGTATTTTGGTACCTAATTGTGTGATTCCATCTTGATGGGAGAGTCTTCCTGATTTTGTCCTTGTGAGGAAGATGTGTCTTCTATGGAACATATTGTTCTTCCTTCCTATTGTCTTCAACCTTGATATATTTTTTGAGTATATCAACATAACTCCTGGTCCTTTCTTCACTTCACTATTTTGAAGAGGTTGAGGCTTTTTCATTAGTAGCTTCCTTCCTTTCATTGTAACCAAGACCAATTTTTTCAAATGGTGATCTTTGACANTTATTTTGTGCATGAAGTGCAACTTGAATGAACAAGCATTTTTATTTCTTTTGTTCCCTTTGTTCTTGATTTCTTTCCATGATTGTTGGGGCTTCCTCTTTCTGATTTTATTTGAAATCACTTCTACATAATTTTGCTATATGCCCAAAATTATTGCAGTTATAACATATGATGTTATATCTCAACAAAGGGGAAAATGAGTTGTAATTTCTCCTTGACAGTCCATGGGTATTTTCTTTTTTTACTCATGTAACCACCTCTTATGTTTGTTCTACAATCTATTGCTTTATCACCAAAACCATTGCAAGAATTACAATAGCCAAAGAAAGTATTTTGGTACCTAATTGTGTGATTCCATCTTGATGGGAGAGTCTTCCTGATTTTGTCCTTGTGAGGAAGATGTGTCTTCTATGGAACATATTGTTCTTCCTTCCTATTGTCTTCAACCTTGATATATTTTTTGAGTATATCAACATAACTCCTGGTCCTTTCTTCACTTCACTATTTTGAAGAGGTTGAGGCTTTTTCATTAGTAGCTTCCTTCCTTTCATTGTAACCAAGACCAATTTTTTCAAATGGTGATCTTTGACAGTTTAGGATTTCATTCAAGGTTGTAGATCTCTTTTCAATTTTCATGTTGGTATGTGATATTTCCAACTCCTTTCTTATATAAATTAATTTAGGTTCTAGACTGTTGCAGATATCTTTTTTTTCTTTCAGTTGGGATCCTAAGACTTCTTCAATTTTATTTTCCTCTTCTACTTGAGTTTTTAAGATGATGATGATCTTTTTAGTTTCATCAGAACTTTATTATATACCAAGCATTTCTTTTCTATACTTTTTTGTCTTTTCCTTTAGTATCCATTTATTTTTCCTTAGTTCTCTATTTCATGTAGAGCACATATGATCTCTCCTTCAATATCTACTTCTACATCAACCTCAATATTGTCTTCTTCTGTTGATTCTTCATTTCCATTTTCTAGGACATTAGTTTGTGTTTTTAAAACCATAAAGATAATTTCCTTTGTTTCACCGTCACTATCAGTAGATGAGTTGTTGTCTTCATTGGTAAATAGATTCTTCTTTTGTCTATAGAATTTTATCCTCTCTTAAATCTTAACAAAATTGTACCTTTTGAATCTAGAATATTCTTCTACATTGTTGTTTATATTATATGAATAAGTAATTTTAGTAGCAAAATGTCCTACTTCTCCACAATTAACGCATTTGAAGGGAAGATTAACTTTGTATTTTCTTGACCCTCTCTTGAGTTTCTTGACAAATTTGGATTATTCTTCATCTAATTAATTGTCTGAGCTATCACTTTTTTTGTATTCTTTAGTATTTTTCTTATTTGATGCCTTAATGGTTGATTCCTTCCTTGCTATATTTTATTTATCCTTTTCTATCCTCATTTCATATGCAATGTTAATTCCATGTAATTCATCCATTATTAGATTGTCTAGGTCCTTCAGTTCTTCAATGGCAGATATCTTGGGATTAAATCTTGAGGGACGTGACCTAAGCACTTTTTGCAGAATAATGGTTTCTTTAACCTCTTCACCCAATCCTCTAATGGTGTTGGCAATATTATCTACTTGAAGAAAGTAGTTTGAAATACTCTCTTCCTTTTTCATCGTAAGGGTCTCAAATTTTCCTCTATGGATTTGTAATTTTTCCTTCTTGACTTTGTCGTCTCCTTCATGTGTTTTTTGTAGCTTGTCCCACATCTTTTTTTCTGAAGCAAAATGCATGACTTTGAAAAACTATGATTCTGCTAGACCACATTGGATTGTACTCATGGATTTAGAATCATAGTAATTGATCTTATTTTCAACTGAATCTACATGTGGAGTTGTTGGAGCTGTGTAACCATTCTCAATTACATTCCAGACATCATACCCAAGTTCCTTAAAAAAGTTTCCATTCATATGCTCCAAAATTCATAGTTTTATCCATCGAATACTAGAGCTCTGTTTGTAGAGAAACCTTCATGTTTATCCATGTGTGTTGCAGGGAATCATCTTCTAGTCGTTAGAATATTTTGAAGGAACTCACTCTGATACCAATTGTTGGAACACTTACTTATACTGAGAGTGGGAGTGAATATGTATAATACTACTTTTTATTTCTCAGAAGATTTATCAATGTGTTACTTTACCAACTATAATAGTTAAAGATAAAACCAAAACCATACAATCCATAGTAGATAGATATTTAATGTAGAAAACCAAATGGGAGAAAAACACAAAATAATTCTTTTATATAATCATGTAGGTACCAACCTACTGTTACAATGTTTGTAGGCACCAACTTGCAGGAGACACCAATCCCCTTAACTGAGCACTAACTCAACATTATCTATAGGAACCAACCTAAAATTACTATATTTGTAGGCACCAACCTACAGGAGACATTGATACCCTTAGCTGAGCACCAACTCAAAAATATGTAGGCACCAACCTACTAGAAACACCAATCTCCTCAATCTGTCAATAATTTCAAATCCTCTTTTTCCCTCAATCCTTCACTTGTATAAGATTGTTGCTATGTCTCTTTTGTCACAACACATTCCTTTAGTTCATAATATGATTGATTTCAGAAGTTCCTTATACCTTGCACCTCCTATCCACCCTTAGATGATTACATTATCTTCCTTTCATTCTCTGTCATCCTCGGACCTCAAAACCTCAGAGCTTCTCTTCACATGATCCACACTCACTGACATTTTTTTTCACACCCTGAGTTGGATTTGAGTATCGCTATTTATACAGAGAATACACCCACGGGTTTTTCCACATATCCAAATAATATTTCTCATGAGGTTGGATTTAGATCACTTGGAAATTCCTTAAAATTTGGACTGTATAAATCCTTCGAAATTGGTCCCAAATTCCTCCTAATTCGCATGCTATCTACTCATTGGACATAGCATAACTCTTTACTCTCAATATCCATAGGATGTGGTCCATTGAATCGATCGTGGTCATTTATCCATAATCTACACATCATACAACACAATCTCAATACTCAACCACTGTTCGATCCATATTTGGATTTAATATTGACTGTTGATCTGTTTATTTTCCACCAAAACATGCCATGGAACCACAACACACAACAACCATCCAATCAGTCCTTGATTTGATCTTGACCATCGATGTTTAAAGTTTTCAACACACAATACCTTTTCAACCTTTTCTCTTCCATTTTCAATATTGAGAGTTCCCTTTCCAACTATCTTTGAGATGCCATTGTCTCCAAAGGTAACACTGCCTTGATTCTTCTTCAGGGTGATAAACTTTGTTCTATCTCTTGTCATGTGACTAGAGCACCCACTGTCAATATACCACTTATCCTTATTATTTTTTGCATGAAGTGCAACTTGAATGAAAAAGGATTTTTATTTCTTTTGTTCCCTTTGTTCCTGATTTATTTCCATGATTGTTGGGGATTCCTCTTTCCGATTTTATCTGAAATCACTTCTGCAGAATTTTGATATATGGACAAAATTATTGCAGTTATAACATACGATGTTGTATCTCAACAAAGGGGAAAATGAGTTGTAATTTCTCCTTGATAATCCATGGGTATCTCTATTGTTGTTCCTCATGTAACCACCTCTTATATTTGTTCTGAAATCTATTCTTTATGACCAAAACCATTGCAAGAATAATAATAGCCAAACAAATAATTTTGATACATGATTGTGTGATTCCATCTTGATGGGAGAGTCTTCCTGATTTTTTCCTTGTGAGGAAGATGTGTCTTCTATGGAATATATTGTTCTTCCTTCTTATTGTCTTCAACCTTGATATATTTTTTTGAGTATATCAACATAACTCTTGGTTCTTTCTTCACTTTGTTCAACAACATAGGTATTCCAATAGAGGACGAACACCTTCAGTAACCACTCACACAACCATGTCAAAGATCAACACACCAATGTTTTGACGTGGTTAAACCCCTATGGGGAAGCATCCACGATCCCAACCAAGGCGGTCACTTGGAGCATTTTATTAATGCAAAAGAAAAAATATTACCAAGAGATTTTACAAGAGAGTTTCTCACAATCGATCATCGAAAAATGACCCTCCATGCTATTTAAATAGAGATCATGGACCAATCGGGTGTTAATCCACATATCAATGATAGTTAAGATCAAGGAGAATATGAACCGTCATATCACTCTATGTCGGGAAGATATTGAGACCATTGGATTTCCTAACTACAAATGCATACTAAAGAAACAAACTAAGAAACAAACTTTTACCTAATGACACATTAGACCAAGTAGATATTAACTAACTCCTAAGTGTCTAAATATCCTAACATCTCCCCTTAAGAACAACTTGGGATAGGATTGAAGGATTTAAAATAATGAAACAATAGGAGAAGGAAGGAGGTATTAGAGCCTATCTACACTTAATGACAACTTCCTGAACTCCTAACATAGATCAAAGTTTGGAAAACTTCACTTCTATAAGAGACTTTGTTAAAATGTCTACAACTTGATCTTCTGTAGGGAAAACAAGCACTTCAATAAATTGATCATGAATGAGCTTTCTGATGAAGTGCATGTGTAGCTCAATATGTTTGTTTCACTCATGTTGAACTAGTTCTTTGGCGAGCTTGATGGCACTCTGATTGTAGCACCAAATGCTGCTCGGATGCTACTGTTGGAATCCAAACTCGAAATAATCTGTCGAAGCCATAAGGATTCCTGACTTGCATTTACCGCTACTTGGTACTCTGCTTTTGCTGAAGAAAGTGAAATAGCCCATTGTTTCTTACAGGCCCAAGTGACAGGTCCTGAACCAAGGTTGAAAACATAACCTGCAGTAGACTTTCGATCATCAGGGTCACCGGCCCAATAGGAATCAGTGAAACCAACCAATAAAGGAGTCCCCCCTGAACTGTAATGGATCTTGAACTAAACTATACCACAGACATAGAAAAGTATCTGTTTAGCTACTTTCCAATGGATTTCATGGGGTTTTTGCATATATCGAGCAACATGACCAATAACAAAGGAAATATTAGGATGGGTATGGGTCAAGTATAAGAGGATACCAACTAACTGACGGTACAAGGTAGCATCAACTTCAGGATAACTACTGGTGGCAACAAGATTGACTCCAGACTGGATGGGAGAAGGGGATAGTTTACAATCATCCATGTGAAAGTGATGAAGAAGGTCACAAGCATACTTAGATTGGGAAAGAAAAATTCCTTCATTGGTTTGCAAAACTTGGAGGCCAAGGAAATAGTGAAAAAAACCTAAGTATGTCATTTCAAATTTCTTCTTAAAGCTAGTTTTCACATGGTTTAAGAGTTTAGAGTAACTACCAGTAAGGATATGGTCATCAACATAAAGGAAAAGGATTATGAGATGGCTTCCTACTTTCTTGGTATAGACATTAGTATTAGATTGACATCTAGAGAATCCAGTGGTAATAAGAAATTTGTCCATTTTGGCATACCAAGCTTGGGGAGCTTGCTTAAGACCATAAAGAGATTTATTAAGGAGACAAATAAGGCTAGAGTCATCCTGGACATAGCCAGGAGGTTGTTCCATGTAGATTTATTATTGCAAATCTCCACGCAAGAAGGTGAATTTAACATCCATCTGATGGACCTCCCATTTATGTGAGGTAGTAAGGGAAAGAACAAGGTGGAGATAATTCATTTTGGCTACAAAGGCAAAGGTTTCATTATAGTCAATTCCTTCAACTTGGGAAAATCCTTTGGCAACCAACTGAGCCTTATGTCTTTCAATAGTTCCATATGATGCATACTTAGTTCTGTAGACCCATTTAAATATGACAAGTTTTCTTCCTTTTGGAAGAGGTACAATATCCCAAGTATTGTTTTCCATTAAAGAACGATACTCTTCATTCATTGATGTATCCCAATTTGGATGACTTGAAGCTTCTGCAAATATCTCTGGATCATGAGTCTTTGAAACTTAATACAAAAGAGAAGAGGATCATTGAAACTGTGAACATTTTTGACGCTGATATGAGGGATCACCGATAAGATCAAAAACTGCTTCTCGTGTTGAACAGACCCATATAGGAAGCGATGGAGATGGAGCTGGTGATGGTTTAGGTTCAAAGGACTCATCTAGAGGAAGGTGAGCATGAGGAGGTTTATTTTCATCCTCACTGTCATCATCTGAAGAAGAAACCAAAACAGAAGAAGTAACAATCATCGAAGATGGATCACAGGTCGAAGAAGGCACAAACGCCAAATTAGGCTCACAGGCCAAAGAAGGCACAAATGCCAAATTAGGCTTGCAGGCCAAGATATTTTCATCAAATTTAACATCTCTTATAATAATAATTTCATTACAATGTGGTTGAAGAAGTCTATAACCTTTGACATCTTCAGAATAACCAACAAATATA
>SNQJ01S0175358.1:0-16283 GCA_010110895.2 Picea sitchensis | reverse complement strand
ACAACCATACAAACAGATGTCCCTCAAGCAATCCAAGAAGGATAATAAATTATCACCAAAGTACTATGACCCTTATAAAGTGTTGCAAAAGATTGGTACTATGGCATACAAATTGGAGTTTCCTGCATCTTCACGAGTACACCCAGTTTTCCATGTTTCATGCTTAAAGAAGGTTATAGGTGACAAGATCTTAGTTCAAACTATATTGCCAGAACTTGACGAGGAAGGAAAAATCATATTGGATCCTGAAGCCATCACTGACACAAGAATTTGCCAGCTGAGGAATAGATCCATTTCAGAGTATCTCATTAAATAGAGGAAACTATCGGCTGAAGATTCCACTTGGGAAGATGAGTCTTTTATACAGAAGCATCTAGAGTTACTCAAGCTTTGCAGACAACACTTGTCTCAAGGGGAGGGGTATGTTAAGCCCTAAATAGTGTCTCATTACCCCTTAATTAGGGCATATTATATTAGTAATGTTATTTTATTTATGTCGGCTTTAGTCCATTAGTTGTAATTGTACCTCCTAGTCTCCTATATATACCAAGGAGACATTTTCATTTTGAATCATCTTGTAATTGTACATTTATGTGGGCATAAGGAGGTTTCCCCATCGAATAGGATTATTATCTAAGTTTCTCTCTTTTTCAAGGCGTTGAGTACTTATTCTGAGGTTTTTCAATGCTATATTGATATTTGGTTCTTAACAATGTGAGTTAGGAGGTAAGGGTTCGTAGCCTTTTGGAGGAAACCCTTGCACCCTACATGATCTACGAAGACCTTAATCGTCCACAATCTCAATTTTTAAAGACATCTAAACTAAACAAACAACAATCACTAAAACATATAGATAACCAACAAGCAAATAATGCCTTCTCTCAATGAGCATACTAGTTGGTGATGAAATCCAATGTCGCGTGATCAAAGTGAGAAGGGGGTAGGATATGAGTGGGTGGATCTATTATGTTGATGACCTGGTTAACATACTTACACCTTGGTGCAAGCTTCCTCATGGTTTTACCCATGGGTTACCCTCTAAGGAGCTCGAGTGAGTTTGAACAACGTCTATTCCAGGTACAACAAAGACTTCCCTTCAGTGTCACCTCGTGTAAAGACCCTAAATATTGTGGTTACTAAGGATACCAACTCATAGTCAGCCTCTGGAAAGATATAGTAGACATTCAAGTCCGACCGTATGAACTGGATATCAAGTATGAAATCCTTCAATAGAACTAAGGACAAGCGGACCAATAAACTCCATAGGACCCCGAACGGATTCGTAATTCATGAAGCTTCGAGACAAATGAAAATAGTTAATCCTCAATAAGAACCCCTAATATACGATCCTACTACTACGGAAGTTTAATCCTCAGAGGGATAATCTCCATTGCTCTCTTGAGTGACCTCGTGTTTAACCCCTGTCTGAGAGGGGATCCCAGCTATGCTTATATGAAAATTGGATTTACTCTCTCTATCACAAGATTATGTGTTTGTCTTGAATGCTTTGGAGATTTATTCTCACATCCCATTCCAAATCTCTAGTCCTAGTCTAGTGTTGGTGTAAAGATCTTAAAAGTAAAAGTTTCTAGTTTGATTTTAATTAGCGTTCATTTTCATGGTTGTTCATTACAAAAAGGTGAATGATATCGAAACTGATGATGTTTGATACTCGACTCCAAAATATATATGAAAATAATGAGATGCAATATTTCCTTTCAATGAAATTCTAAATATGGGAGTGAGAAGAGTTTCTTTTCTTTCACTAACAAGCACTAAAGAATGCAAAATTTTATACAATTTCATCTTCAACAAGAATTCAAACAATTTCCAAATTATAAAGAAATCCTTTCCAATATTCAAAACCAACACATACAAGTATTCCTTTGTTTGATTGCAAATGCAAATTAAGATGTTTGTCTAATGCTTCATTCTTTCACTAATAATAAAAAATGACTTCACTACTATGATTTTGAAAAAGAGGAAGCAAAAGTACACAAACAAAGACACTCTCAACAATCAATAAGAGTCTGAGAGAAGAACAAACTAACCACTCAAAGAAAAACACCAAAAAAAATAAAATCACACTTAATAGTCTTCCAGAATTGAGTAAGGGATCAAATACAAAGTAAACAGTGCTGAGATCAATGAACTTCCTTATGAAAACCCACAATCAATCAAATAATCGAAAAGAGCGGCAAAAAGAAGCCAAGTTTTGGAAAAATGGTTGATTTTGCAATAAGGAAAAACAACACAAACCCAATCAAGACTAAACGAATGAAAAGTAGCAAGTTGTAGGTAAAACAAATGACAATATTGGAAAGAATAGGATCTAAGCCAGAGAGAAAGACCCAAGAACTATGCCCAGGAAGGAAACAACCAACAATTTTTCAAAAGAAAGAAAAATCGACGCTTTGGAAATCACAACACCAGAGCATTGTAACACTCCCTAACACACTATGGGGGAGCGTTGATTAGGATATCATCACTCTGACTTGAACTGGAGAGGGCACTAATTCTAAGAAAAGTTTTAGAAAAACCCAGAAAACTCAAAAACTCAAGGAAATTCAATTAGAGACTCTGTAAGACAACTTCGCAAAGATGAAAATATGTAAGGACAAATTTAAATCAGAAAATAGGATCTAAAGATAGACACAAGGAAAGGATAAACCAAGGAACGAACCAAAACTGAAAATTCGATCCCCAGTGGAGTCACCAATTTTTGTTATGGAATAATTCCCCTGTAGATAGGTGAATCTTCCCTTAGTGTACATACCCCTCTACCAAGACAGAAAACTACCTTTGGACAATACCATTCCCATCGATTAATTATGCCCATCGAAAAAGAGAGAAGGAGGGATATTATGATGTACCTCACTTTCGAAGTTCTTCCACACTGCTCTAATCCACAAGTTCTGAATAGTAGCTTCAATGGATCACAAGAGACAAACAACTATCTCCTACTATAATGGATTAGAAAAAAACACTCTATCTATGAAATATTAAAACAAGCATAGACAAGTACATGTAAACACATACTAGAAGGAAATAGGCCAAGTATATTGATGAGAAATTTAAAGATACACTTACAATCTTCAGATGATGTTGCAACAACCTCCCCAAGTCCTCCTTGTCCAACCCCTTACTCGAAAGATCCATAATCAAAATAACAATGATTTGTAGATAATTTCTCCTCCTTGTTCACCATGATAATGCCTCCATTTATAGGATTTGAGAGGTTCAACCACCTTGGTTATATTTGGGATTAGTTGAGGATATGACTCCATCAGTTGTGATATCTCCCTTAGATGCAGCCTAAGGGTTAGATTCGAGCCAAACCAACTTGATCCATCCATAGTTGTCCTTAGAGAAGAAGGGAATTTATTCCCATATTTTCTCAACTAATTCGACACTCCCTTACAATGGGAAAAAGAGCGCTACAATGCCTCCTGCTAAATATATAAGGAGCTCTAGGTCTCCCTGCATATGAGCAGGGGAGTGTTGATATTCCAAAAGTTTCCAAGATGACCAATTCTCATACAAAAAAACTTTGTTCCGACTATCAAAGTATGGGGCTTCTTCTTCTAACATGTTCCAGGGTTTGTAGCAAGTGTTCTCATGGTGTCATTCGTGATGCGATACTTATGTGACAAGAATGTGACACTTACGACATGTGTGACAAAAGTGCAACACTTACGACACTTACAACAATGAGAATGACATTATCGAAGTGAGTAATTTTGATGTGTAACAATTGCATGAGGGATTCCTTGAGCAACAATTTAAAGGGATCTACTGCCCCATCATCTCTCTTTTCTTCTCCCATGGGTAGTCGTCAGGTTCGGTGAGGCCGATATTGCAAAGACTCAACTAGTTTGTGTCCCAACTTCTTATACCTCGACCTCGTTGGAGACATGGACAAAGAAAAAAATGAAGAGTAGTATGATCTAATACCACTGATCTAGATTTATGAGTGGAATGAAATGAAACATGAATATATAACATTAACACAGATATACAAAGAAACATGATAGAGATACAATGAAACTTAATTTCTATTCAATAACAAAATCTGCTGAAACTATAAAATGTAGAATGAAACAATATTGCTCAAATGGTGGTAGCTAATATCTGAGAAGAGATGTGGCCACTACATGCATTCTCCTGAGCACATTAAAATGAGGCCTCTAGGATTTTTTAACATCAATAAGTAATCCTAAAACCCTAGACATCCAAAAACCTAACCCCAGGTGCAAGCCAAGGAAGGGGTGAATGTTGAGCTCAAAAGAATTTTCACCCATAGAGTTGGTGATGGTGTAAGGTCCATAGTGGAGTGGACAAAGCTTCTGATGGGGTCCTGTAAGGCGTTATTTCTATAAATGAAACCAAAATTTATCCCCCACTTGAATCTTGTGTGGCACCCGATGTTGATTATGGTGCTGCTTGTACTTGGAATTGGAGTTCTGCAAAATATCCTATAACTATTGGAAGATGTGTTAGATTCGTTCAATGAACTGAGTGGATTTTTCGGCTTTGGTTTGAGCATGGGACAATTCTTCCTGTGTGGAAAAAAGGGGTAGTGCAAAATCCATGGGACCCAATGGTTGAAATCCCAACCCTACCTGAAAGGGGATGTGGCCGATTGAGCTATTGATGGATCTATTGCAACTGTACTGAACATAGGCAATACTCTCATCGCATGTGCACAAATGCTTGGAATTGTACATCTGCAAGATATAAATGATCATCTTGTTGATGACCCTGGTTTGGCCATCCATTTGGGGGTGGAAGGTTGTGGATTTGGTGAGCTTGGTGTCTAGCCATGACTATAGGATCGACCACAATGTGTTGAGGAATTGACTATCCTTATCTAAGACGATGGTTTGTGGTATCCCAAAATGTACCCACACTCGTTCGAAGAATATCTTGGCAGTGGCCTCTACTGCAATGCTCTTCTTGTAGGAAGTCAGAAATACCATCTTATAAAATCAATCAACAACCACAAAAAAAAGACATTTCCCTGATTGGTTGAAGGAATGTCTAAAATGTAGTCCATCAAGATGGATTACCAAGGCCTATCAAGAGTAGGAAGAGGGGTGTGCATGCCTTGTTTCTTAATGGCTAGTTTCGAAATGGTGCAGGAAATGTAGGACCAAATATACTTGCTAACATCCTGTCGAAGTTTCAGCCAATATAAATGTTGCTGCAACATCGCCACTATCGTTTCTACGATGAAGTGTCGTGCCACCTAACTATAATGAGTTTCCCAAATCAACTTCGCTCGCTCGCTTGATGGGATGCAACGATGGCCCGTATGGCACAACAACCCATATTGAATATGGAAATCAATGACAACTGTGTTTGTGCCCAGCATATAGTAGGTAGTGGTGAAGTCATGATCACTCTCATAGATTTCGGGGCATCTGGAGGTCTCATATCTGCATTAGTGTAGCACCATGGTTAGTGTTACAACTAGAGGTCAATTGAGGTAGCATCAAAGACGTGGATCCCTATCTTATATTTGATTTTGATATGAAATTTCTACAAGTATATGTACCACTTATAATGGCGGTAATTCTGCAATTTTCCTTGTGTTTGCATGAACTGTAGAGGCTTATGAAAAGTGTGGATGACTGTCTCCTTCTTGAGAATGTAATTCCTCCACTGGCGATAGGCTTGTACAATGGAGTACATTTATTTATCATAATTGGGGTACTTACGAACGATATTTGATAGTGTCTCACTATGATAGGCCACAAGATGTCCATGCTGAGTGAGAACTACACCCATAACATAGTATGAAGCATCTATCTCAATCTCAAAAGGATGTTGTAGGTCAGGTAATTAGAGCACCATGGATGAGCACAAACACTTCTTCAAATCATTGAATGCTTTCTATTGTGATTGGCTCCAAACAAACTTTTCCTTTCCACCACCCCTAGTCACTTGGCTAAGGTCCCATGCAATGTGGGAGAATCCCAACATGAACCTGCGATATAAATTGGCAAGTCCTAAGAAGCTCCAAATCTCAGTGAGTGTGGTTGGGGCTGGCTAATTACGAATGACCTGGATCTTTGCGAGATCAGCATGCACCCCATGTTCATCAACAATGTAGCCTTGGTACTAGACCTTTCTCATCATGAAGGAGCATTTTTCCAAATTTGCATATAGCTTGTGTTGCCGCAAAGTGTGAAAAATACGTTGAATATGATGCAAGTGTTTCTCCCAACTCGTGTTGAATATGAGGATGTCATCTAGATACACCACTACAAAATAATTGTTGAAAGGCCGTAAGATATCGTTCATCATCCTCATGAAATTTTTTGGGGCATTTGTCAAGCCAAAGGGCATGAACAACCATTCAAAACTACCTTCTTTGGACTTGAAGGAATTCTTCCATACATCGGTCTGTTGTATTGGGACTGTTATCTCCAAATCCTAGGGATAACTAATATATGATGCCTCGAGGCCCTAAGGTTTCATACATGGAGTACCGAGAGACAACCTGACCAACAGTGTCCACTTGCATAGTTAGAGACTCACCTCACCACCACAACTCTAGGTTCATCACGACGATATCCACCACATCATCTAGCCTCTGAAAGACATTGGGTATTTCTCCATGAGGTACAAGTCATGTATTATGGTGAGTGTCATTTCAATATTTGAGGCATTTGAGTTTGTTGCATCTATTACTAATTTTGATTATGTGATATTTTCTTGGACATTATGCTCTTTTCCCTATTTCACTTTGGTGGTTGACATTGTGCCCTAGTAGGTGGGTCACCCTTAGGAATAGGGCTGCTACTAAGAGGTCATTTTGATGAGTCATCATTCCTTTCCCTACCATACTTTTCACTTTTCACATTTCATCCCCTCATCTCCGTACCTTTTGGGATTTTCGGGTGTACTGACCCAGGAAGGGGTTGTCCCTCATTTCATGGGAAGAAGGGGTTGAAGGCCAAGAGGCTTGTAGCTGGAAAAATATAAAATCCAAACCATTAACCTTATAGATACTGTCATAGGGATCCCAAGGACAATGAAACATCTCTCATAAAAAAATGATGGGACGCGTGAAAGAATAACTAATAACAAATGCCAACCAGGGAGGGGCATGTGTGGGAACTATTTTTAATGCTTAGATAAAATCCCCATACATATTTCCAACTTGGGGAAGCATGATGTGACTAGGGTAGAGTCAAGGTGGGAATTTTTTTTATTTCTTAGGTACAATATCCACCTTGGATTCAACCTAGAAACATCCTAAAAATAATTAAAGGAAATAAATGGGCTTGGAAAAAGGTTGCATTGAAAACGAAGGTAAAACAAACCCTCTACAAAGGCACCCATAACTGAGACACTAAAACCTCTTGTATTTCATTAACCCCATTCCCAAAATTATTCCCCTCATCCATTTCACCTCATCCAGATGACTTAAAAGGATCCCCCCTCAGGAAACACCCCTAAACTTGAGGAACGATTCACACAATAGGTCGTTTTGTCAACTCTCCCATACCTAAACTTGGAAAATTGCATAGGGTCTTTGAGCATTGGTTTATTTTGATGAGGTAGTTTGGATGCACATGATTAGATGGATCTCTTTTTAATTTTATTTACTCATCATGATGCTTTGAATTGAGATCCTTACAGAGCGTATCCATTTGTTTTTGTAGGACCCAATTGGTGGACAATTTTGGAGGAACAAGCCTATCTTGGGCTTCCATGGGGCTTGAATCCCACAGGTTGGATGCCAAGGGCCCTCATACCAGATCAAAATTAATTGCCTTTGAGGCCTAAAGGACACCTTGGAGGACCTTTCCTAGCCCTCACATGCAAAACTATTTGTTTGGAGGGACCAAAACATCACCCTTGAAGAGTTGACATCATCATTGGGGCTAGGGTTTTGGTGGTGAAGTTGTTGTTTGTTGACACTTGGAATTAATTGGTGGGAGGAGGATATAGAACATGAGAGAGAGGATCTATGAGCCCCAATGACTTCAAATTTCTTCTCTAATGACTTGCTTAAAGGGTCAAAACGTCACCCTTAGAGGGGTGACGTCATTTTAGGGTTTCTATTGTGCACCTTTTAATTTTTAAGTTTGAATTAATAATGAACTACTTGTGTAAAGGGGAAAAATAAGGGTTGTTTTCCCCTTATTTTCTATTTACCCTAACTTAAGTGGACAAACTATGTTTAAGACATTTTGTATAAATAGAGATCATTTGAATCTCATTTTCATATAACTCTCCCATTGTGAGAAGTTCTTGACTGAAATTTTCACTATACTTGAGGATTCTTGGTGTTTATCTCTCTTGCAAATGGTTTTTGGTGTTATATTTTGATGAATGGATGAGATAAGGTGGTGCACAGCTCTTGGAGGCTTTCTTTCTTTTTATTGGATGTTAATTTTCTTGGTGAACTAGGGTTTGATCTCTCTCTTTCTTTGAATTGGCAAGGAAAAATATGCATTTGTTAGCTATTTCTTGATATTTCTTGGCTATTGTTGGTCGAAAAACTAGGGGGATTATGTTGGATACACCCTCCATTAAGATTCATCTAAATTTATAAGTTTACAAGTCATTTTGCAAGGGTTGCTAGGAGGAATATGAGTGTCTATACCCTCCTAGATTTTACCCTAATTTGATTGGAATAACCTAGGGAGTAAGAGGATTTACACCCCTAGGAACCTTGTTGATCCAACTTGTGTCTAAATATTCCCTTCACCCAAATATGAAAGGAACTGATCTAAATTTTTCATTGGATATATAAATTAGTTTCCTTGGTAAACGTGAAAAGTCAAGATTTTGAGATTGTCTAAGTTGGAATCAATTTTATGCTTTTTATGCTTGGTTGAACAACTAGGGCATCTCAACATACTGAGTGCTTCTTGCTTCTGTTATAAAATTTTATCTACAACCATAAGGGCTGCAGAAACTCGAACACATTTTCATTAATATCTCACTACTCAACTGTCTAAAGTTACTCAACGTTTGCCCCTATAATCTACTAAGGCTAGCACAATTTTTTGTGGATTGTTGGAAAATTTTGATGGTTGATATCTTGGCTGTAATAAATTGAATCCTACATCCATAAGGAAAAAAATCACATATCTACAACACTTTTTCTTTCATCCTTATTCCATGCTAGAGTCTTGCTCTTTCATTCTTGAGTTGAACTAGTATTTACTAGTTTGTCTCTTGCTTATTCAACTAGACTTTTAGCATCCTTATTTTCAACTATTATTATCACTTTATTGCTAATATATATTAATTTTAATGCTTCAATTAGGGACAACATGCTTAAATTTCTTGTCCACCTAACATATTACGTGCATACTTGGATTTCCTTATGTCTCAGGAAGGTACAATCAACCTTTGGAGGTACTCATATCTCTTGGAAACCATTGGCTACCATCAAGACACTTTCCCAAGACTTTTAAGCACTTAGTATCTTGAAATATAGGGGATACACTTCTATCATACCACTTTCCATCTCTTTCCCCCCTAGGGTCACTGGGATTCCCCCCTTGAGGTGATTAGTTCATCTCTAAAGTGACAGGAATACCTACCTAAGGTGACAGTGGGTAGGTGTTCTCTTAGTTATTACCATTTTGTGGTTGGGTTGAGATTTTCCCAACCTACAACTTGTGCGATAAAATTTTGGCATTGTTTTCAGGCAGGATTTAGAATCCTCTTTCGAAATCTTACGTCACTTTGGAAAGTTATCCCAAAGCATTTCCCTAGTTTTCTTGGTGACTTCACCTATGGGAAGTTATTTCTCCCTTTCCATCCTTTAATGAGCCTTGATCTCATTTGACGAATCCATTGAGGTATTACCCTAAGTAATGGAACCATGGCCTCACGAGACTTACCATGGGAATTCCATAAGATGTACCCCTCTATTGCTGTTCAAAATATCCCCAGATATCCAAATCATTTCCCTATAGAGTGGAGGGAAATTTTACCTAATTTTAATGGCGATCCACCTCTAACAGTCACCCATGTTGTCAATTATATGAAGTATGCTTCAAGATTACATGTGCTACATGAGGATGTGTTGATGAACTTTTTTATATCTTTACTGGAATCAAGTCAAAGGAGTTGGCTTGCACAATCATGTAAATTAAAGGGTATCCCATATTCTACAAAGCTCATTCAAGAATTTCTCAGGAATTATCATCCAACTACTCAGAATTTGCAAGATAATTTCCAGGAGCTCATACATGTTCTTTCCAGAGAAGGTTTTTTGGTGGATGATGAGACAATAGAAGAAAAAATGATTAATTAAAGTTACCAAGAAGATCCTGATGACGTTTATCATGTTGTATATTTGGATGACACATTTGATGAATATGAAGTTCTTATATTTTCCCTTCCACTTCATGAAAAAATCTAGGCCTTTTCTTCTCCTGCACATCAAGAAGAGAACATGATGAGTTTTGATCCTTTTGAGGATGTTAATGATACTTTATTCCATGACTTTGGAGGTGAAGAAATATTAGAAGAGCCCTTGGATGCAACATATCCTTTTGAAAGAAATCAAACAAAGCACTTTGCATTAAGCATTAATCCCCTTGTGATGAAGAGGCGATGGAGGGGCATGTCCATAAAGAGAGAGAAGAATTTTAACTAATCACAATAGGTTGAGACATTGTTGTATTTTCTCACTCCTAATGAAGGTGATATTGTCCAACTTTGTTTTCCTCCTAGGCATGAATTTGAATAAGAAATTGAAGATCCAGTTGAAGCCGCCCTAGCCTCTATCCTTCCTACACAAAAAGACAAAGAGATCATTATTTTGAGTCATATTGATGGTTTTGTGAAAGAACCCTTGGATTTGGTTGATGATCATATAGACAGGTTCATACAAAATGGGAGACATAGATAGGATGGTGTTTGTCTCAATTTTTATGGAGACCCCATTTATGACATTGAGAGTGGATCTTGAACAAAATGGGTTGAGTTGTCTTCATAATAATTGTATTCATACGTATATGATTCAGATGTTTGGCATTCTGATGATGATATGATTACAAATTTGTTACGTCCATATGAGGATGATCCGATGCAACATTTTAAGGATGATTTTCGGTCATCCCTTCAGAGTTATGATGCATATTCTTTTGGTGATGCAGAATTGTTCTACGAGGATTTTCACCCACTTTCATCCTCAATTTTAGATGAACACTAGGATGTGGCCATCCCAGAGAAATCAAGGGCCCACTCTACAAAGCGAAAGTATTTTCATATTGGGGATTTCTACAAGGATTCATAGATGAAGAGGCCACTTTTTTCTTTCTCTAGACCTGAGTCGGTCTCTTACCTCATTCCTTCTTATCAGGGAAATCATGAGGTATTCTTAGGATATCTCATATCTTCTCAGTAATTAGGAAGTAATGATCATACTAATGGAGATGAAGATTAGCCATCGTCTACATATTATATCCCTCTTTAGAGATGGATTGATCAGGATTGTGGTTACACTTTCAGGCAACATGATCAGGATGATGGTTTCTCTTTCTAGAAGGACTTCCTCCCTCCCACCCATCTCAAGTCATTTCATTTCATGATTTATTATATGCCTATTTATACTCATGATCGTTATGTTCTTGACTTATATTTGTTATATTACATAATCAAGCACAAGGGGAGATACTTTGATGAGATGATCGACTGGTTGCACTGGTTGTATGACTTCACCTGACATCACATATCACTTGACATTTAGGGCCCCAAGGCTCTAGGTAATTAGGTAGGCCATCTTTTTTTCCTTGCATTTTCATTTTTATCTCTCATGTTAGTTTCGTTGCGTTTCATATTTTATTTTTCTCTACTTGCATATTGATTTCATGTTTAGTTTAGAAATTTTTGAAAAAATGCTAAAATTTTCTTTTCTAGATTAGTTTCATTTTTGGTTTTGATGTATATGGATGAAGGGTGATAGAACCACCCTATATTTTACAGTGTTTTTTTTTAGTGTAGGCACAAGTCTACTAGGAGATACTATGGTTCTCGTGCACTCTATGGTGAGCACATGTCCTCAAGTAGGAATCAGATGTTATCCCCAACTCCTAGGGATAACTAAGGAGATGATGTCTCAAGGCCCTTAGGTTGAATACATGGAGTATCGAGAGACAGCTTGACCAACAACGTCCACTTGCAAAAACATAGACCAGACTCACCACCACAACTCCAGGTTCATCACAACAGTATCCACCACATTAGTTGGCCTCCAAAATACACTGGGTCTTGATCCATGAGGTAAAAGTAAGGTATTATGGTGAATTTTATTTCAATACTTGAGGCATTTGAGTTTGTTGCATATATTACTTCTTTTGATTATGTGATGTTGGCTTGGACATTATGCTCTCTTCCCTATTTCACTTTAGTGGTTGACATTGTGCCTTAGTAGGTGGGTCACCCTTAGGGATAGGGATACTACTGGGAGGTCCTTTTGATGAGTCATCGTTCCATTCCCAATGATACTTGTCACTTTCCACATTTCCTCCACTCATATCCTTACCTTATGGGATTTATGGGTCTACTGACTCAAGAAGGGGTTGTCCCTCATTTCATGGGAAGAAGGGGTTGAAGACCCAGAGGCTTGTAGTTGGAAAAAGATAAAATCCAAACCATTAACCTTATATATTCTCTCCCATGGATCTCGAGGACAATGAAACATCTCTCATAAAAAAATGATGGGACCCGTGAAATAATAACTAATAACAAATGCCAACCAGGGAGGGCCATGTGTGAGAGCTATTTTTAATGCTTAGGAAGAAGCCCCACACATGTTTCCAACTTGGGGAAGCATGATGTGACCAGGGTAGAGTCAAGGTGGGAATTTTTTTTATTGCTTAGGTATAATCCCCACCTTGGCTTCAACCTGGAAAATCCTAAAAATAATTAAAGGAAAAAAATGGGCTTGGAAAAAGGTTGCATTGAAAACGAAGGTGCAACACACCCTCTACAAAGGCACCCATAAGTGAGACACTACAACCCCTTGTATTTCATGAACCCCATGCCCAAAATTATTCTCCTCATCCATGTCGCCTCATCCACATGACTTAGAATAAGTCCCCCTGGGGAAACACCCCTAAACTCGAGGAACAATTCACCCCATAGGTCGTTTTATCAACCCTTCCATACCTAAACTTGGAAAATTGCATAGGGTCTTTGAGAATTGGTTTATTTTGATGAGGTAGATTGGATATACATGCTTATATGGCTCTGTTATTGATTTAATTTACTCATCATGATGATTTGAATTGATATATTTGGAGGGTGTATCCATTTATTTTTGCAGGACCCAACTGGTGGATAGTTTTGGAGGAACAAGCCTAGCCTGGGCTTCCATGCGGCTTGAAGCCCACAGGTTGGATGCCAAGGAACCACATGTCAAATCACGATGAATTTCCTTTAGAGGCCTAGAGGACACCTTGGAGGACTTTTCCTATCCCTCACATGCCAAACGATTTGTTTGGAGGGGCCAAAACGTAACCCTTGAGGAGTTGACGTCATCATTGGGGCTAGGGTTTTGGTGGTGAATTTGCTATTTGTTGACACTTGGCATTACTTGGTGGAAGAAGGATATAGCACATGCGAGGGAGGCTCTATTATACCCAACAATTCAACTTTTTTCTCCAACAACTTGCTCAAAGGGTCAAAACATCACCCTTAGAGGGGTGACTTCATTTTAGGGTTTCTATTGTGCACCTTTTAATTTTTAAGCTTGAATTAATAACGAGATACTTATGTAAAGGGGAAAAATAAGGTTTGTTATCCCATTATTTTTTGTTTAACCTAACTTAAGTGGAAAAACTATGTTTAATACATTTTGTATAAATAGAGATCATTTAAATCTTTTTTTCATATAACTCTCCCATTGTGAGAAGTACTTGGCGAAAGTTTTTGCTATACTTGAGGATGACTGATGTTTATCTCTATTGAAAATGGTGTTTGGTGTTATATTTTGATGAATGGATGAGCTAAGGTGGTGCACACCTCTTGGAGGATTGCTTTCTTGATATTGGATGGAAATTTGCTTGGTGAACTAGGGTTTGATCTTTGTTTCTTGGAATTGGTAAGGACAAATATGCATTTGTTAGATATTTATTTCTCTTTATTGGATATTGTTGATTGAAACCCTAGGAGGAGTATGTTGGATATACCCTCCATTAAGCTTCATCTAAATTTCTAAGTTTACAAGTCATTTTGCAAGGGTTGCTAGGAGGAATACGAGTGTGTATACCCTCCTAGATTTTACCCTAGTTTGATTGGCATAGCCTAGGGAGTAAGAGGATTTACACCCATAGGGACCTTGTTGATACAACTTGTGTTTAAAGACTCCATTCAACCAAATATCAAAGGCACTAATCTGAATTTTTCACTGGAGATATACATTACTTGCCTTGTAAACATGAAAAGTCAAGATTTTGAGATTGTCTAAGTTGGAATCAATTTTATGCTTTTTATGCTTGGTTGAGCCACTAGGGCGTCTCAATTTACTAAGTAATTATTTATGTTGTTATAAACTTTTATCTACAACCATTAGGGCTATAGAAACCCTAACACATTTTCATTAATAACTCATACTCAACCATCTAAAGTTGCTAAAAGTTTGCCCCTATAATCTACTAAGGCTAGCACACTTTTTGGGTGGATTGTTGGCAAGTTTTGATGGTTGATATCTTGGATGTAATAACTTGAATGCTACAGGCATAAGGATGAAAATTACATCTCCACAACAATTTTTCTTTTAGCCTTATTTCATGCTAGAGTCTTTCTCTTTCATTCTTGAGTTGAACTAATCTTTACAAGTGTGTCTCTTGCTTATTCAACTAGACTTTTAGCATCCTTATTTTCAACTCTTATTATCATTTTATTTCTAATACATATTTTTTTTAATGCTTCAATTAGGGACAACAAGATTAAATTGCTTGTCCAACTAACATATTACGTGCATACTTGTCTTTCCTTATGTCTCGAGTAGGTACAATCAACCTTTGGAGGTACTCATATCTCTTAGAAACCATTGGATACCATCAAGACTCTTTCCAACACCTTTTACGCACTTAGTATCTTGAACTACAAGGGCTAGATTTCCATCATACCACTTTTCATCTCTTTTCTCCCTAGGGTCACGTGGATTCCCCCCTTTAGTTAATTATTTAATTTATAAAGTGACAAGAATACCTACCTAAAGTGACACTGGGTAGGTGTTCTCTTATTTGTTGCCATTTTGTGGTTGGGTTGGGATTTTCCCATCCTACAACTTGTGTGATAACATTTTGGCATTGTTTTCGGGGAGGATTTAAAATCCTCTTCCGAAATGTAACGAAACTTTGGCAAGCTATCCCAAAGCATTTCCCTAGTTTTCTTGGTGACTCCACCTACGAGAAGTTCCCTCTTCCTTTCCATCCTTTGGTGAGCCTTGATCTCATATGATGACTCCATTGAGGTATTACCCTAAGTAATGGAACCATGGCCTCACGTTACTTACCATCGACATTCCATAAAATGTACCATTCTATTAATGTTTAGAATATCCCCAGATATCCAAATCATTTCCCTATAGAGTGGAGGGCAAGTTTCCCTAATTTTAATGGTGATCCAGCTCTAGCAGTCATCCATGTTGTCAATTATATGAAGTATGATTCAAGCTTACATTTTCTAAATGAAGATGTGTTGATGAAAATTTTAATTTCTTCATTGGAATCAAGTCAAAGAAGTTGGGTTGCACACTCATGTAATCCATAGAGTATCCCATCTTCTACAAATCTCATTGAAGAATTTCTCAGGTATTATCAACTAGCTACTCAAAATTTGCAAGATACTTTCCAAGAGCCCAGAAAGGCTCTTTGTAGAGAAGGTTGTTGGGTCGCAAAAATACAACACTTTATTCATCTTTCATATACCATCTGTCTCCTTTATTTCCATTTCATTCTTCCATAAAACCATTAATCTCCACCACTTTCATAAAAACATATGGGTTTACATTTCCATTTTCCAAATTATTTATTTTGAGTATTTTTAAGAGAATTTGTGACTAAATATTAGAAAATTAACATATTTTTGTTATATCTCAAAGTTGGATGAGTTTTATGATGACTACTGACATATTTGAAAATTTTCACAAGGTCAAAAATTACCACCTAGCTTCAAATTTGAGTTTCATCTTCAAGCTTTGATTTAGAGATAATCATTCAAGCTAACTTCAAGGAGAAGATCATGGATAGAATATCTTATCTAAGATATTTGTGGAGGATTTGAAGGGATAGGTT
>SNQJ01S0175357.1:0-20114 GCA_010110895.2 Picea sitchensis | reverse complement strand
AGTTTGCTTTATCTCAATAAAACAAGCATGATGATCAATGTTGAAACATATCTTTGAGGTTTAAAAGGTTTGATGTCTAACCCCTTGGTGATAAAGATAGGGAAAGCTTGGGCAAACCCACAAAATGCATTTATCCTAAGTTTCTGATCAAATATGTTTGCGTGCTCATTGAATAAAGATCGTGCACTGATAAACGGCTGGAAAGAAGGCACCCAGATCAACGACCGACAAGTCTTTTGGACCCCCCCCCTCGACCGTTCTACCTTTAACAGTGGGGTGCTGGGGGGGGGTCTGGAATCGTAGGTAACAAAGGCACACATCTTAACGGCTTAGGCTCCAGCGCATTTATCAACAGCTGAGATTGAATTCTGGACCCCCCCCGACCGTTCTGCTTTTAATGGTGGTGGTGGGGGGGGTCCAGAATGAAGTCTAAACATTGCGCATAGATCTATGGTTAAGAATAAAGCACGCAAATCAATGAATCATGGTGTTTTTCAGACCCCCCTGACCGATCTGTGTTTAATGGAGGGGGGGGGGTCCGAAATGCAATGTTTTATGGTGGACCCCATTTCATCTACGTGGCAGGAATCTATTGGGTCAGACTCCCACCGCCTCCCACTATCTGACATACCCTGTCACCCCATGACGTCATTATTCACATTGTTTCCCCTAGAGGTCACATCTCATTACTCTGTCAGTCCATTCCCCTTGTCCTCCTTTCACAAGTCCTCTCATCATGGTTACTCCCCAATCAACTCCTGCCACGTCGGACAACCATATTCTTCAGTCATTGTCACCTGCCATCTCACTCTCTAAACGACCCATTGGCCATTTATTATTGGCTAACCTATCTGTTAACCTACTGACTTATCTCCCGCGCCCAATGGGTATCCGTTTTCTTAAAAGCTACCTTTACCCTTCTTTCCCTCATTGTTCACCTTGTCGCTGCACCAGAGAATATTTTCCCCGTTTTCTTTTCAATTACAACCAACTGTCCAAAGTCACCATCATACCCACTAACAACTATTTGATTTGCAGGTATTTTTACAGCGATGGTGCCAAAATCAAAGAGAACAGAAGCTAAGGAAAATCCTTTCCTCCTGCCCCTATCGACCTCAACAGGATCCCTCTGGCTAACAAAGACCATTTAATTGCAGACACGAGATGTGATTTCGACTTCGTGGACTTGCAATCATGGATCAAAGAGGTTTTCCTTGACCAGAGCGATGAGATTGGGCCCTGGGAGTCAAACCTTCCCCTGTATCTTTTCCCCCAAGTTCACCCTTTCCCCGAATTCGCCCTCAAATGCCAGCCTCTCTACCTCCCCGACCAGAGAGTTGTAGTTTCTTTATCAGGAGAAATTCGTTTCCTCATTACACCGGAAACCATTGACCAGATGATGCAGATACCCATGGCTGAATCCGTATCACCGTTCAATCTTGAAATTATCACAGAACTATATCATAAATTATATTTCCCCCAAAGAGCTCAGATCTTCGAGCTTTTTCTCCCACAGGCCGCTTAGCTCCTCACTACAAATCCCCCGTATCCTTCATCCCTGTTCTCAGTGAAGTGAAATCAGGTCATTTCGTCGCTCTGCGCCCTCCTCGGGTATTTTTCAGATCAACGGGTGGATGAACCCATATTGGGATTTATGTCCATCTTCTCCACAGATGAGAAACCCACCACGCAGTTCGACTAGAACACTTTCCTGGCATACAACATTCATGAGCAATTCTCAAATTTTTCCATGGAAGTCATGTTCTAGTATTCTTCAATACTAACTTACATGTTCCTATTCTTTCAAGCGAACAAATTCTCTTTTTCGATGCAGAAGATGGACAAGGATGGGAGGCCACAGGCGGTGACAACGTGGATTTCACTGCTCAGACAAAACTCTACTGAATTCAGTTTTAAATAATTTATCGAGCGGTTCTACCATCCCATGGTGAGCATGCTCAGTGGCAGACCTGAGCCGAGAATAAACAAGGAAATTCAGAGGATCTTACACCTCTCGGATCTTTCAAAGATGGGAGACTGGTATCTGTACCAGGACCACACAGACATCAGAGTGTATGGGTGCGAATTGGCTCCATACAAGTTGCCAAAATATTTGCCCGTAAGGATATTTTCCCTGGAATACATAAGACAAATGATCAATTCAGATGACATACATTTTGTGTCTCTGAATTATCTATCTGCCGGGGAGGAGGCAGATAGATTGCTTAAAGAAATGAATATTTTTTCTATCTTCATATGGCAATATGACCCATGTGGAATAATTTCAGAGATGAGAGTTAAGAATAAGAACATCCCATACATCCACACATCTAGGCCTGAGATAGAGAAGTTTGCCAACCAGACAGAATGGGAGACAAACACTCTGGTTGAGAGAGAATAGTAGGACCTTTTGATCACTATCTCACAAACAACTATGCCACAGGCTCCCAAGGAGAAAAGGCCCACGAAGGACACTTCACCTTCCATCACTGAAGTATCATCCGAAGAATTCCAACTACATACTAAGAGGCCAAAAACCAGTCAGGCACCCGACACGGCTGGTGAAAAGGGAATGCAATCCACTACAACTTTGGAGGTTGATCGGTCGCTCCTTAGTACAAGCAACAAACAAATCATGACTACAGTGTTGCCCAAGAAGCCTACAGATACTCCACCAGCCAGCCAGCCGAGCAAAATAGGACTGAAATTGAGTATTTTTGAGAAGTATGATCTGATCAAAAAGAAAAATCAAACGCTGACCAGCAACACGTATGCTCAGTTCTGGAAGCAAACATCGACTGCACAATATAGGCTATTGTCTGCATTCGACACTGAGAAGGGTAGAATGCACATGGTGTTTTTGCAAGCACAGGTGCCAGACCTGAAAGTAATCACTGATTACAAAAGGGAAACATTTGAGTTTCAAACTAAAGATGTGCATCCAGCTGATCAAATGGATCTGCACAGGAAAACTGGAGAAATGGTTTTCTCCACATTGGCACATGCCTCTACCACTGCATCCAAGTTACAAGCATCTCTAAACAATGTCTTGACAGAGCTGAAGTTAGAAAAAATATCATCCTTTGCCAAGGATAATAGGATTAAGATGCTAGAGGAACTGGTCCTCAAGATTGGATATGATCCCTCGAATGTAAAAGAAGTCAAGGAGATGCTCAAAAAGAAAAATGTTGATATAGCATCTCTGAGGAAATAGATGAAACTGCCACCAACAGAAGATGCACAGGCAAAGGAAATAGTAGAGACAGAAGGGGAAAAGGATGAAATGCTCAAGCTCATCATGGATCAAAATGCATAGTTCAAGGAAATGGAAGCAAAATTTGAAAATCTAGTGAAAGAGAATGAGTATTCAAAGCCCATGGAGTTCATTCCACTGAGCATAGTTCCACTCACAGGAGTGAGCACAACATCTGTAGCAGAAATTCCCTCGGCAACTCCACTGACAGCCCTGGAGAAGACTGTTGAATTGGCTAAATCCATGGAAGAAATGAATTTGCAAGAGACAGAGATTAGCAGACTGAAAAAGGAGATTGAGAACCTTCAGGAACTCAAGTCTTCTTACCAGACTAGCTACTCCAAGGAAAAACAAACATCAGACCAACTCAAATAGGAATTGCAACAACTTCAGAAGTAAACAGTGGCAGGCAAAACAATTTTCGAGGTCAAGGAAAGTGTCTAGATGGACATCACCAAGTATGTGAATGAAATATGGTCGATGATACAAATAATGTTCGAGGAAAATGAGCTAGTGTAAAGAAGTCAACAAGCTATTGAAAAGATAAGAGAGGAACTGCGAGAGATGCCCACACAAGCTGCTGAGATCATCAAATTTCTGAATTCCAAAACCAGAGAGGAACTAAAAGAATTGAATATTGAAGATAGGAAAGAGACCATCCTTGAGGTCAAGAGGGTCCTGACCAAGAGAGGACTAATGATACAACTGGAGGAAAAGGTCCAAATCATGGACGCAGGAGTGAAAATATTTTTCAGCAAGATCGAAGCGCTGCAGAAGAAAGGCCTTCCTAGTATGAGAGTTATAAATGACAAGTTAATGACGCTTGCCGATTACAAAAAGAAAATAGCCACTGTCGCTAAGGATAGCTCAAAATTATCAGGAATACAAGGCAGTATCACGAGCAAGGCATTCCTAGATGCTTTATAGTTCAACATCAGTATACAACATGAGATCCGGTACGTCTTCATCATCAAGCCAACTTTCGCTAAGTACACAGAGATGGATGAAGTATACTGAAGATTACTCAAACTCAGCGTTCCTAGTCACCTTTGATGGGAAGAGCTTTGCAATCTAATCGATTAGTTGATGAGGTGTCCAAGCCTAGTCAGCTATCCAATCAGACGAGGTTGAGCGGGGGCCTCACCAATGGTCCACCCCAGAAATCCTCATGAAGTTTCAACACGTCATCAAGCAGTTTCCTAAATTTTTGTATCTTGTTAAGTCAGTTAGCTAAATTTAGATTTTCCATGTCCTAATCTTTAATGACAGGGTCATATGTAATTTTTATTATAAATACTTCAAACTTTGAAGTACTGAAGGTTGATCTTTACGCCCTGCAAGCTACAAGATTGTAATCTTTTGAAGAGATCTTCCATTAATACAAAGAGACATTTTCACAAGATTCTCACGTGTTATTCATTGGTGATGTTTTCTTTTCTATGTTGAATGTATTTCTTTCTCAGTCGTCATATTGTTTTCTAATCTAAATCTTTAAAAGTAATGCATGTTGCAAGATAAATGAAACCAACATTTAACAAGTTTTCTACTTCTGCCTTAATTATCGTAGTTTTTTTAGGATGTACTGGGAGAAGATTCTTTCATACAGGTTTAGATCCATGGTAAAGTTTTATTTCATGTGATACGATTGAAGGATCAATCCCTGGAATTTCTTCATAGCTCCAATAAAAAATGTCGCAAAATTCTTTAAATAAGGCTATACAAGCCTGAATTTATTCAATAGAAAATTCACACCTAATTGTATGTTTTCCATAACACCATATTTTTCAGATATGTCAATGTCAATGGTCTGTGTGATATTCCATAAATTTCCTTTGGAAATAGTTTCCTGAGTAAGTATGGGAGATTGAGGGTCACTGAAAATATCATATGGAAAGATGGATTTAATCTCACCCTCTATCACTTCCAAACTTGGGAGAAACGATGATCGATGGTGGTGATCACTCCAAGGTAACTCTTCTATGCTAAGAATTTCCATTATGGATTCTTCTAATGGAAAAATCCATAGGAGATAGTCAAAACAAGATGATAACGACTTTAACCAGGATGGTAGATAATAGGAATCCAATGCCACCATATGTTGGTCATTAGAAGAAGGAGAGGTAGATTGAATATCATTATATGTTGCCTCAACTCAACTGAGTGGAATAACATCACCGAGAATATCAAGTTCTAGTGGACTAGGTACAACCCAAGGATCAAATGATTCAAGGGATTGGTGTACAATGGTTGAAATCATATTAATTGTTTCATTTTGCTATGAGTTTTCAGGAGAAGATAAGGTAAAATATTCCATGAGTGAGGAGTCTTTTAAGAAACCTACTCCCACACTCTCATATATAAGATTCCAAAAAATGGGACATTTTTGGCAATGTGCTTATGGATATTTGGTGTAGAGTAATCCAATTGGTACAATGGTAACAATTTTCCCTTGATGAGGAAGTTGTACAAGATGAAAGACTGAAGATGCAATAACATTCATCACATAAAACCATCTTCGTCCAAGCAACAAATTATAATCTAGAGGAGCGTCGACCACTTCTACATCGACGTAAACAATTTTCACCCCTGGTTCAATGGGTAAAGATTGCAAGAGTCCAAAAGGTCAAAAACATCATCATTCAAATGGTTTTATGTAGTGGGGGAATGATTTAGACCAGGAGAGTTGATGGATTTCCAATAAGCTAAATACATAACACATGTCGAAGCTCCTTCGTCCAAGATAGTATGATGGGAATTTCTATTAAAAACAACAACTTGAATTTGAAATGCAAGTTGATGAGAGAGACTCAATTTATAATTATCTAGGTTAAAGGAAATAGTATTGGATGACTCGTGGTTTAAAACTCCAATGGATTCCAAGAGGGTTCTACACCGACTAGGACAATTTTGTAGAACCTCGAGTGTCGAAATCGCATAGGTTGCTTCTACCAGATCTTCAACAATGTTATAGTTCTGGGAAGCATGGGTGTTCATATTAAAAGTCGACCATTGAATCGTACTCTTGGGTGGACATAATATTGAGCCAACTGTTGGGTCCTCTATCTAGAGAGATCCAGAGGGAGTGGTAGAAGAAGTTGAAGGCATTTTGGTCACAATTCCATTAGCTACACTTTCATTACTGGTTTTCCCCAGTGGTGTATCATATGTCTTTTCTCTATTCGTCAAATATACAGTCCCATTAAACATAAAAAAATGTGAACTTGAGGAAGAATCCCCAATAGGAGGATGACCTGCATTTCCCCCTTACAGAGGTGTGTGATTTTTCACAACCAATGTTTGTTGTTGTGGTGGAAAAGGATTAGTCAAAACAATAGGTTGGGAATTCCCTTTTAAAAATTTTGCCACTTCATCTCAGCGAGGACAATACCTAGTGTAATGATCATCTCCACACATTAAACATGGATATTTCAACTTTCATTTTGGTTTTTTTATCAACAATATGTTTTTTTTTGGTGTTTTTAGACTCTTTGTTTGATCTAGAGTTTTCTTAGATTTATTTTTATTATTCTTCTTTCCTCTAGGTTGCACAGATGAAGCAGATTGGATTGCATTCACTTGGGAGGTTTTAGCGATAGAGGAAGCTGAGTTGGATGTAATGGAAGTTTGCATCATAGTTGGCATAGAAGATGAATGTATTGTTGGCCCAGTTGATTGTGTGGAAGACTGAATTTTTAAAGAACTGATTATTCCATCAGAATGAGCATCATATGATGGTTTTGATGGATCAATTGACGTACATGAAGCATTCAGGATTATATCGTACAAGGTACCAGATTGGTAATAAACAAAATCTAGATATTGAGCATGAATAATAGCCTTCTCTTTAGAGACAACACCTCCTATCGTGACATAATGAGAAATGGGCGGTAAAATGGACTTCATGAATGACTCTGCCAATAACTAGTCTTGAATAATAGCTTTAATTAACCATCTTCATCTTATCCACTCATGAATATGATCAGAAATATGTATGGACATGGATTTCCAAAGGGAGATTAAAATATTCATACCTGTTTCATATCTAATAGGTAGTTGAAAATGGGTTAATAAGGCCATCGCAAGTGAATTAAATTCATTGAAGAAACCTTGTGGTAACTCAATGTACCACTTAGCTACTGAGCCTGTAAGAGTTCACTAGAAAGACAAAATCAAATCGAATGATCCATCAATGAGTTGGATGAACACCAAAAATATAATGTCATAACATGGTTATTGGGGTGTTCCCCAATTTTTGCATCAAAGTTAGGAATAGATGATGGTGACTTGGCAGAAATTACTAGCCAGAAAGGAGAATGTTGTATGGGATCCTTTGTGAATATGGACAACTTTGGAAAGTCTAAAGTGGCTAGAAAAGGTAATTGTCGATTTATTTGGGGATACTGGTAAGACTGATGACGCATGAGAATACCATTAGAACCATATTTTGGTTGTAAAGGCATGCTATATCTTGATGGTCCTCCCATAGGTTTTTGTTGAGGAATATTGGTAATAAAAGTAAGATTCACCGATTGAGGAAGTTGGGAAGAAAGGGCTTGTTTCATTGGTTGATTAGATATATTTCCTTGTGGGGGAAAACTTGTCTGACTTGGCTGAGCCCAGGTAGGGTTAACAACACCCATAAATTGTTTCCTAGAATATAGTCCTAAGGGAGTAGGATTAGAGGGTCTCGCTTGAGTGGTTTTCCCCGAGGGCTGTTTTTGTCTTCCAACAAAAGGGTTTGAAAATTGTCCTATAACTTGTCCTCGAGTCACAGGTTGGGTAATGACTAGGATTTCTCCACCAATGAAGGGTTTCCTCTGACTAAAACTTGTGTCACAATATGATTCTACATTTGAGGAGGAGGTGGTTTCTCAATGGGATTCTATGCTATAAATGAACTTCATGTTTGTTGTAATACCCCGGTTTAGAGTCCCCATATTAAATAATGTATTTTGTTTATTTGATGAAAGGTCAGAGTGCCCAAAAAATTAAAAGGGGCCATATTTCCTAGGAAATGTAATGTTTTGATCATTTTTAATAATAAAATACATCGTTGGGTTGGGCGAAACGTCCTTGGTCTGCATCTAGTTGGTGGATTTTTTTTATTAAGACAAGTTCTCTTTGTCATGTTTTTCTCTGCTTATATATTTTTTTCCATTGTGTAATAATTACTATGTTTGAGATTTGTATGTTATAATATGCATGGTTTTTAGTTATTTTTGTGAATGGAATTATATTCATTTATTTTATGTTGTAGAATGAATCTTGATTATTGCATGTGATGTTATCATGTTTCTTTCATCCTTCTTTATTAATTAATTGCTATTAGAATTCAAAATCAGTTTATAACTGAGTTTCATAGTAGCGTTCTTGACCTGGGGGTGGCTGGGTATGTTACATTTTCAAAGGTACGATTTGTGAAACTATTGTAGTGTTGCTTAATTGACTAGAAAATAGAAAACCCAAGCTACTTGGCACTTGAATTGCAACATGAGCAGTATTACCTATATATGAACCATATGGAGATGTTATAGGTGACTATGTCATAGTAGAAGAAGGTTGGGTTGGGGTCATACCCATCTTAAGGATAATGTCCTGACCTGAATATGTTCTAAACAAAGTAGAAGGAGTAATAGAAGGAGTATGAGTAGGATCAACTAATTCAAATGTTTGAACAAGGGTAGTAAATCATTTTGTAGGGTTAGGTGTTCCTGACTCTATGGATAAAATTTCCTTGTATGGTATGAATGGTAATTGGGAAGGACAATATTGTAGTGCAGATTCAAAATATTCTGAAGGAGGTATTCATAGAAGAATTGGGCGAAAAGGATCATTTAAGGGTGGTTTTGCAAAAACAAAACCTCCTTTTGTGAATTGTTTAGGTAAAGGAGCAATTGCACTCCCAGTATCATAGACAACTTCTTCATTTATTGTTCCTTCTTGGGAATGATATTTCAGTGAATGAGAAGATAAGGGTTTGTAAAATTATGGAGGTAATCCTTGCATCCTACGAGACCTACGAATACCATTGTCAGCCAGATTTAAGAAGAAAAAAACTTCTATGGCTAACTACAAGTGATGAAAAAAAAAACCTCTAAAAAATCTAAAGGTAATTAACCAGGAAAACAGTAGATGATAGGATATTCTGAAGATGGGATATCAAGCCATCAACAAAGAAATGGGAAGCAGTTACCCCTTAACTCCATGCATCATCCCTTCTTGGTGCAAGTGACCCTCGCTTCGCGGGACAACCCTCCAAGGGTATTGAAGTTGTGATACAACATCTTCCCAAGGTACCATGGGAATCCCACCACAATCACCTCTGTAGATATCTATGAAAGGTCACTAAGGCTATGAACTCACAGTCGGCCTCCGAGGGGGTACAGTCGGTAGTTAGGACTGAACATATGGGAAATATACCTGAGTCTGAAACTCTTCAAGAGAAATGAAGAAAAATGGACCAGCAAAACTTCTGAGGACCCCAAACAGATTCATGATTCACAAAGCACCGAGACCAAATGAAATCAGTGGTTTCTCAAGAAGAACCCCCAATATACGCTTTGTCCTTTATGATTGGTCAAGCTTTGGAGGGGTAATATTTTCTTTTGTTCTGCATGTGACCTCATGTTTAGCCCCTCTTTTAGAGGGGGTTCCTATCTATTCCTATACAACAACTTGGTTTGACCACTCTTTAGTAATCTACAGTCTATTTAGCAATCTTGTACAATTTACTCATTTTCCCTAGTCCAAAGATTCTAATTCCTAGACTATTGTTGGTGTTCTATAAATAAAATGTCTAGTTTATTTTAACTATGCATGGTTGATTAGTTAGAGTTGTTTTTACTCAAGTGTATATGGAAATGAAACTAATGACGTTTTGACTTGACTCCAAAAGCCATGAAGTAGGAAAATGAAGTGCACAATTTCTTTCAATGAATCCTACTTACAAGAGGGAGAAGAGGTTTCTTTTTATTCCAAATACCATTAAACAATCCGTGCAATACTCAATGCATGCAAAACCATTTTTTATTTTTTGTTTCCACTTAAATGAATAATACAAATGTTTTCCAAATTATCAAAAGAGAATTCTTTTAAAATTTCAAAACCAAGAAATGCTAAGTTCTTTAATGTTTTTCACTACAAATCTACTTCTAATGATTTAGAATGAAAGAATTTATTTGTTTTATGTTAACATGCAAATAAGATTGAATGCAATTCCTTTAATGCATCTTTTCTTTCAATGAGCATGAAATAGTTCAAATCTAATATAGAAGAGAATAGGAAGAAAAATAATACTCAAACAAAGATGCACTTGCAAAGAAAGAAATCAATCTTAAAAAGTCTTAAAACCAAAGGATTTGAGACCAATTGATAGCACAATCGACTTTAAAACATTATGTATTAAAAATATAAGTGAAGTGCAAGAATAAATTGTCAACAAACTACTTCCGAAATGACAAAAAAGGCTCGCAAAGGTGACAAGGAGAATGCTTGAATTTTTTTTCAGGAAGAAAATTATAGAAGTTAAATGCTTGTATAATCTGACAAGAAAAAGACTACTTAAAATGAAAACTAATTCTCAAGAATTTGATAGGCCTTGAACAACTTATAAGCCTTTCAAAACTTGATTAGAGGTAATTCAAAAAAAAAATACAAGAAGAGTGATACTCGCAATCATAACCAAACAATCAAAGTCTAAAGCAATCATAAAAGAACCCGAGACAAAATCTGACCGAGAAATAGATACCAAAAATCTCAGAAACCAACCAAGGAAAGGGTGATTCTCCTGGTACCAAAGATATAGGGCGTCAAAGGTAGGGTGACGCTCCTAAAAATCTTGCAAGGGGGTGTCAGTGACGCTCTGTAGGCCACTGGAGTGGAGTGTCACTGCTGAAAAAGAAGGGAAAATAGGCTCAGACTCAACCCATATTCAAACAAAGTGTTCTGAGGAATCTGTAAGTTATTCAATGGAGGTATGATTGAAAATTTCCTTCATCGAATATCAACTTGTTTCTTCCATCAACAATAAAAAAAAAGGTATGAAGTTCTTTTTCATAGGATTTATTCGAATTCTGATCGCTCCATCGACAACCGATGATCAACTTATTTCTTCCATCAACAATCAGAGAAAATCCTTTCAAATTGTTTAACTTGTTTAACGTCGAAATGTTTTTCCAACCCCATAATGGATTTGGACCATTGATCTTGTAAAATGTGGTGAGTACCTTCACAATAGATATAGCTAGTAGAAGAATGAACATAACTTCCAAAGGTAAGAAGATGAGAGAAAAATTGGAGAGAAAATAATGGGAATTGTATTATCCAAATGAATGAATGATAAAACACATATGATATACTCTGTGTATCCCAAATAATTCTCCATAGTGTTGTTCTAGAGAGATCTGGACACACTCATGAATATACGAGAGTTAATTGCCACCTAGTTCTAGTCAACTAGTGATGTAGTGTTTAGTTAAATGGACAGACCAAATTGAAATGAGAAGGATATCAAGCATGCAGGAGGAATGTTCCTTCCTGGTGATGATACCAAGGTAAGTGTGGATTACTTTTGATGATCCTAATTTTACTTGGTGATAAAACCAAATTTACCTTGAATGACTTCACTCTGATAGTCAATTGAAGAGAATATTATCCTAGAATGTAGGAGAGGTTCCTAAAAATAGGAGACCCTCAATATTGACTAATAAACATAGGAAAATAAGAAAAAAATATTCTATGTGTGTGTAATATATCCAATAGATATCAAGATCAAAATAGATCTTATCCATAGATTCTCGAACCCTTGCCAAACTTCACCAAACATGTAGATGGATCTCAATCATTGATTTGATAAACTTCGCTAAACTTTGAAGATAAATCTCGACCATGGATCTGCTAAAATTAACTAAAATTCGAAGATGAATCTCAACCGTCAATATAGTAAACTTATACAAACTCCAAAGATGAATCTTGACTTTCAATATGCTAAAAATTTTGAAACTCCAAAGACGAATCTCGACCGTCGATCTGCGACCAATGATTTTTTCCTACTTTTATCCATTAGTGATCAACAATTTTCTTCTAAATTTCATTCAGACTTCGTCGAAATTCTCTGAACTCTACAGAATACATCAATGATTGACGGTTTTTTTTTTTTTTTCAGACCTCACTGAAACTTGGCAAACTCCGAAAACTTGGAAGTTTTTGACCAAATATAGGATGAATTTGGGCAACCGATCTCAAAACGAAATGCAATCTCAATCATTGATTCATCAGTTCTATGCCATGACCCTTTCATTCAACCACCATTTCGCTTGTAATGTGGATCCTATCATTCCATGTCACTGGTATGGTCCACATCATTATATGTATGAAATTTTTCAAAAATCCCAAAAAGTATAATTTGTTTTGAAAGGTTTATAATTTTTCCGAAACTTTATTTTTCGGTTGAAAATGTTGCTTTATTTTTTGGCCTCCATGGGAGGTTTGAACTTCTCTTCCCATGTCCAAAATTATCCCCATGAATTTCAAATAAACATACCTTTTCCAAATCATGTGTAGGTTTCACCTAGAATTTGGGAATTTCACTCTAAAATTCACCATTTTCCCCACCTCAATGATGCAGGAGAATCATTGGCGAGCATGCAGTGGCAGGACCACTCAACATGTGAGAGTTCTTCTAAAACTTCAATGTTGACAGTTGCAGCCAATTTTGAAATCTGCCTTAACTCAACGCCAAAATTTACCTTTGAAGGCACGCTTGAACCTGTGCCGAATTTTACCCTTTGAGGCACGTTTTGAAAATCGTAAACAGAGTAGGAGTTTCCACTACGGCTTTGGAATGAAAATAAGCTAAGATAGTGTAGCATGAATTTTAGAGTAGGCAAGTAGCCAGGGGAAACCCTAGAAATATTTTTGAGTTAAGTAGAAGTTTGTACACACAGTTGGGAGAGCAATAATACAGAGAGAAATTAGTTGTAAGAGAACTGCGAGTTAGCAAGAGATCTCAGTTTTTGAGTTATTGTAATTTGAATGTATTTTGTATCCATTTCGACACTTGTGAAGATAACAGAAGGAAAATTGATCCAAAGGACTTTCCACTATGACTCTAGAATGCGACTGAACTAAGATAGTGTAGGATGAATTTTAGAGTAGGCAAGTAACCAGGGGAAACCCTAGAAATATTTTTGAGTTAAGTAGAAGTTTGTATGCCCAGTTGGGAGAGCAATAATAAAGAGAGAAATTAGCTATAAGAGAACTGCGAGTTAGCAGGATATCTCAATTTTTGAGTTACTGTAATTTGAATGTATTTTGTATCCATTTCGACACTTGTGAAGATAACAGAAGGAAAATTGATCCAAATGTATGGTGTGTGCACTGTGTGTGTTTTCCTGTTGTTTTTGTTTTCATGAATAAGTGAATGGAACTGTGCATGTTAGTGTTCCAGTTTCAATTGTTTCTTTTCATTTGAAGCTCTGCAAGGTGTGTGTCGAGCCAGAGAGGAACACAAGGAAATCGGGGGGGAATTTCTCTACGAGAAATCCTATGGATCTGAATTATTGAAATCCCTTAGACACAAGGAGTGCGTAGGAAATCAAATTCTAAACCAAATGAAGCTTAGGAGGAATAACACTTTCGAAAAGTGTTATCGAGATCCAAGAACCCATTTTGAGGGGTAAGCGAAGGTCAGAACCTTCGAGGACTTATAAAATATTCTAAGTCGGGGAGATTAAAAGCTCAAGAGGAAGAGTTTTGTTGGCTGTCAGATCACGGAGGAAGGTCAGCAACCATATGATTCGATAAAAATATGCAAGATTTGATGCCGCGTACATCCAGGAGGGAAATCCACAAAAGTATGAATGAATGGTGGAGAGTTTACAGGGAGATTCACGAAATCACACGAGCCATTGGATCAAGCGGAGCTATGGGGAGTTTAACAGGGAGACCTTTCAATGCTCAACCCTCAGTAGGAATAGTATCCATTGATTCCCAATCGATCTAGACCATTGGTCCATTTCATGATATCGACTATTGTGAGTTGGCGGGGGTACAGAGGTCCTTGAATCCCAAAACCCCGAACCCCGAAATAGCGATCCACCAAGATGAGATCAGGACAATAGGATCTCTAGATGCTTAGAGCCATTGATCCATAGTGAGGGAGTGTTTCAGCATTTCAGTGACCGGGTGGAGGAGCGAACAGATTTTGTGCAGGGCAAAGTCACGAAATGCGAAATGCCAAAATAATCATAGGTGTTGGTCCAAGAGAGACATGAGTCGTAGATCTTGCATCATCGTGATTTAGACGATCATGACTTGGAGGGGTCAGGCGCCTTGTATTACAGGTCCTGATATTGTGAACCGCGACATGATTTCATGGTAAATCTTGTGGTCACGGGTGTGTGGTCACGTGAGTTGGTAAAAGGAAGGAGCTAACCTCCATTAGCCCTCGTCGGTGTTTCGAGACTTAGAGGAGACAAGGAATTGTTGTATTGGAAAGATCGGGGTCACAAAATGTGACGTGCCTTTTAAGCTAGGCCTGTGGTCGCGCCTATGGTCACGTGGAGTGGGGTTTTGCGTCTAGTGTTGGTCTGCGTGGGAAAAAATCAGATAAGGAACTATGGATTAGAAGAGGGAGGTTCCAGATCAGAACCAGAAGAGCCATGTCAGTTCCAAAATCAGAAGATGCTGACCTGGAGGTCACGCAACCCTTAGGAGGGATAGGGGGTCTGCATCAGGTGGTATCAGAGATGATTATTCTTCATCTGTAGAATCCAGGTGAAAGAGAAAGAGGAAGAGACACAAAACTTAAAGTTGTACTCTGTGTGTGACAAGCAGTCAACACAATGCCGCCACGGAGATGAAAGGCACCTTTAGCCAACTATGTTGCAGAGAGGGAGATGCGAGAACTTCACGCCAGATTGGAAATAATGAAAGCAGCACAACGAAGAGAACATGACGCTGGAGACGTCAGTGAAGCAAAAAGTGAAGAGGTTGAAGTTGAAGAAGCTGCAGGAGAAGACGTTGTAGAGGAATGTTTGTTGAAAGCAGTTTCCAGACCTGGAGGTAGAGATAAGATAGAGGTTCCCATGTATGAGGGAAACCTAGATGCTAAAGAACTATTGGATTGGATAAGATCCATGGACAGACACTTCAATTATGAAGACGTCGATGAGGAGAAGAAGGTGAAGCAGGTAGTCACCAGGTTAAAAGGACATGCAACGTTGTGGCGGGATGAACTACAGGCTGAGACAAGAAGCAAAGGAAAATAGAGGATAAAGAGTTGGGACATAATGGTAGCCAAGATGAAGGCTAAGTTCATGTCCAAATATTATCGATAAATCTATTCAGGAAGATGCAGAACCTGAGACAGAAAGGGATGACAGTTAAGGAGTACACCAAGGAGTTCTATTGGCTGAACATAAGAACTGGACAACGTGAGAGAGATGAAGAGAAAGTCACCAGATATATAAATGGCTTGAGATATGAGATCTAGGACAAGCTCAACATGATGCCAGTCAGAACCATGGAGGATGCTTATCAGTTTGTGTTGAAGGTAAAGGAGAAGCTGACCAAAAAACAAAGTCAGCGAGGAAGAGGTAAAAGCTCGGTCCCAGGCAAGAGAAAGGGGTTTAACCGCGACATAACACATCAGTCTAAGGACGAGGCTGGGAAACCATAAAATCATTCAGAACAAGGAGGAAGTTCACGAGAAAGACAGGGTGGTGGAAGAAACTCTTCTAGAGGAAGAGGCAGAGGACGAGTAAGATGCTATGCCCGTGGAAAGATAGGACACATGTCTTGGGAATGTCCCAAGAAGAATAAGGAAGGAGGAGAAGCCCACATCTTAGAAGCCCAGTGAAGAAATGTTGAAGCAGAGGGAGTAGAGGATGGAACATCACTAATGTTGATAAAAGTTCTCTTGAAACCAGAGGCAAAAACTGAAAGGCCAGTGTAGAGAAACAGTCTCTTCAGGACAACTTGCAAGAATATGGACAAAGTATGCAAGCTGATTGACAGTGGGAGCACTGACAGCCTAGTATCCACATAGATGGTGGAGAAATTGGAGTTGAAGACAACTGTACATCCAAAACCATACAAGGTCTCATGGTTGCAAAAAGGACACCAGGTAACGATTACTAAACAATGTCTGGTTGAAATGAAGATAGGAGGTTATAAAGATGAAATCCTGTATGATTTAATCCCCATGGAAATGTGCCATATTCTATTGGGAAGACCATGGTAGTTTGACACAAATGTCATTCATGATGGGAGTAAAAACACATATACATTAGAGAAGAATGGTAGGACGCATATGTTGCTGCCAATGGAGGAGAAGAGAGTAAAAGAGGAAGACAACACAAGCATACTTCTCATGAGTGGGAAGGAACTCCTAAAAGAAGTCAAGGAAGAACAGGAGATGTAGTTCGCTGTGGTGAGGAAGCCCAGAGTCATCCTTACAAGTACATCAATGGATGATTTGCCTGAAGAATTTCAGGAGCTGCTGGATAATTTTGTTGATATAGTGGTGGATGAGCTTCCAAACTCATTGCTGCCCATCAGGAGTATCAGTCATCATATCGACTTGATACCAGGAGCAAGTCTATCAAACAAAGAAGCATATAGACTAACACCTCGAGAGAATGAGGAGGTGAAGAACCAAGTCCAAGAATTTCTAGACAAAGGTTTGGTCAGAGAAAGTTTGAGCCCATGCACAATACCAACCGTGTTGAGCCCAAAGAAAGATGGAGGATGGAGAATGTGCATAGACTCGAGAGCCATCAACAAGATCACCATTAGGTATAGATTTCCTTTACCAAGAATGGATGATTTAATGGATTGCTTAAGTGGAGCAAATTTCTTTTATAACATATATATGAAAAGTGGATATCACCAGATTAGGATGAGAGAAGGCGATGAATGGAAAACAACCTTTAAGAAAAACAAAGGTCTATATGAGTGGCTGGTTATGCCATTTGGATTAACAAATGCCTCAAGTACTTTTATGAGGTTGATGAATGAAATTCTGAAAGATTTCATTGGCAAGTTCATGGTTGTATATCTGGATGACATACTAATATTTAGCAGGACTAAAGAGGAGCATTTGAGGCACCTAATGCTAGTAATGAGGAGGCTACAACAGGAGAAGCTTCTGATCAATTTGAAGAAGTCCACTTTTATGAAGACATAACTCATTTATTTGGGTTTCATGATCTCTTCGAATGAACTGAAGATGGATCCAGAGAAGGTGAAAGCGATCAGAGAATGGCCATCACCAAGAAGCATGTTTGAGGTAAGGAGCTTCCATGGATTAGCAAGCTTCTATAGGAAGTTCATTAGATACTTCAGTGGAATTTGTATGCAAATGATGGATACAGTGAAGAAGAGGCACAAGTCCTTTAAATGGATAAAGGAGGCCGAAAGGAGCTTCAATATACTGAAGGAGAAGATAATAGAACGACCAATTATGATCTTGTCGAATTTTGAGAAGACATTTCAGGTAAGATGTGATGCAAGCAGAATTGCAATAGGAGCAGTTATGAGTCAGGAAAATTGACCTGTTGCCTATTTCAGCGAGAAGATGAATGAAACCAAGAGAAAATACTCCACATATGAAAAGGAGTTTTATGCCATAATTCAAGCTTTGAAGAAATGGAGGCATTATCTTGTCTCACAAGAGTTTGTCTTGTATAGTGATAACCAAGATTTACAATTCATAACTAGACAAGAAAAACTGAATCAGAGGCATGCAAAATGGGTTGAATTTATGAAAAATTTTACTTTTGTCATAAAACATATTGTTGGGAATGCTAACAAGGTTGTTGATGCATTAAGCAAGATATGTTTGATCATGCAGGAATTCCAGGTGAAGACCTTGGGGTTTGAACACCTTAAGGACATGTATCATGATGATGTAAATTTCAAGGAGGCATATGAAGCATGTGCTAATCCTGTGTTAAGAGATAGAATTTAGTGGACATAATACATGATTCAAGAATGACTTTTGTTCAGAGGAAATCAGTTGTGCATACCAAAATGCTCAATAAGGGATAATCTTCTGAAGGAAAAGCACAGTGGAGGATTGGCTGGACATTTCAGCCATGATAAAATGTTTGCATAGTTGAGCAACTCATACTATTGTCCAGGTATGAGAACAAAGGTGATAAATTTTGTGAACAAATGTATAATCTTCTAACATGCAAAGGGGAAAAGACAAAACACTGGGTTGTATCAACCATTACGAATACTAGAGAGTCCTTGGGATGCAATAAGCATGGATTTTTTGTTGGGATTGTCAAGAACACAAAGAGGATTTGATTCCATATTTGTGGTGGTGGATAGATTTTCAAAGATGGCACATTTCATCCCATGACAAAAGACCAGTGACACAACACATGTTGCAAATATGTTTTTCAAAGAAGTTGTGAGACTTCATGGCCTACCCAGGAGCATTGTCTCAGACAGAGACACAAAATTTGTTGGTCACTTTTGGAGGATGTTGTGGAAGAAGATGGGGACCAATTTGTCCTTCAGCTCAGATTATCACCCTTAGATAGATGGGAATATTGAAGTGGTAAATAGAAGTTTGGGGAATTTATTGAGGAGTCTAGTTACTGAACATCATAACCAGTGGGATAAGATTCTACCACAAGCAGAATTTGCATACAATGATTCACCAAACAAGAGCACTGGAAGGAGCCCATTCCAAATACTATATGGAATGAAACCAAGGGGAGTATCTGAGTTGAGAGACTTGGAACAGGGTGAGATCAGGAGCGCTGGAGCAGAGGATTTTGTTGCGGAGATGGAGAAACTCCATAGCTAGATCAAAGGACAGTTGGAGAGTTCTAACCAGAAATACAAGCACAGATCTGATCAACATCGCAGGGAACTTCAATTTGAAGTAGGATATCATGTTTTAGCACATCTCAAGAAGGAAATGTGTTGGAAATGTTTAATAGGTAGCATATGCTTGTCATTGATGGCAAGTACACCAATGAAGATGGCATGAATATAGGAAGAATGTAATAGATGGGCACTAGAAGTATTTTGGGAAGAAGCTGCAGAGCAACCTTGATAAGATCAGAAGAGATAGTGCAGAGGATGTGTGGTATGTTTTATAGGAAGCGTAAGCTTGTCATTGATGGAAAGTACAACAATAATAATGGCTTGAGTACAACAACGATGATCAGCATGAAAATAGAAGATAAGTCCAGGAAGATCGAATGATCAAAGGAAACGCTGGTAAGTACAACAGTGAAGAAGGAAGGATCAGAGTGTGCATCGATGGAAAAATAGGAACAACGTAAGCTTAGGAGGAGAAGCGTCGTTGATCGTTGGATCCCATCCAAAATTCCCGACAACATGAGGGCTATCAGATTTGAATAAAAACAAGAAGAGCGCGCACTGAAGAGGAGGATAGATCTCAGGCGTTCGATGTGAGCACAGGATCTGACCACCGTTGGATCGGGGAAAAATTGCACGGTGTTTAAAGTGCAAGGAGAAAATGGGCTCACAAAATCTTGAAAGCAGGAGGATCATCCATCTCAAGGGGTTATGAGGACCGTCGATCCGACTCCCTGTCAGGGTTTCGAGGATTGCAAGTTGAAGAAGTCAAAGAATAATAACCACAGGACTCGCGAAATCATGATATGTGATACCCCTATATAATCTCGACCATTAGATCGAGGAAAAATATGGACCGTTGATCCCAGTCCTTATTGGAGTTTCGGGATCGAGAGTTGGACATGTCAAAGTTTATTGACATCAGGAACCCCGAAATCGTGATGTGTGAAATCCCGATTGAACCTGAACCGTCAGATCAAGATGTGATCTAGACCGTCGACCCAACTCACAACAACAA
>SNQJ01S0175356.1:7237-20114 GCA_010110895.2 Picea sitchensis | reverse complement strand
TATAAGCTATTTATGATAAGGAAGTTTTTGCTGGGTTTTCTTCCCCTAGAGGGTTTCCCAGGATAAATGTTGTGTCTCTTGTGAATGTGTATTTCTCAGTGATCCTATTCTTATTATGCTCTTATCTAATGAAATGCAAAGAACTATAATAATGGCATAAAAATTAACAATGAGAAGCTTTCCATGTCCAAGGTGGAGTATAGTCTATAAGGTACAACAACAATGGAGTTGTTGTGATTAGTCTCCAAGTGGGAGATTGTTGGTTGTGGAGCCTGATTATCTTCCTGATTCAAAGGTTTGTTTCAGCCGTGCTTGAACCCCATTCCCTAACGTGGGGGGTGTGGGGGGGATTGTCACCCCACAAATACGCTAGGGGGGTCTAGGGGGGCTAACAACATTTTTTGTATCCCCCCTGGCAAGGGATTCGGGGGCAGCGCCCCGGAAGCGAAATATTGGGAAAAAATGCCTTGTAAAATATTGTAATTTTGTAGTCAATATGGACCATTCATTATGACAGAATTTTACTGCGGTTGTGTATGATTATGATTATTGTATTATTAGAGAGGATACTGTGAGAGAAATAAGAGGAAGTTACAATGAGTGTGTTGTAGGTTGTATCCTTTCATTTTGTTGGATAATAAACATGAAGGAATTGGTAATTTCTTTGGTGTATATAGCCCACACTGGGTGAACCACGTATATCTGTGTCTCTATTGCATTGTGTTTATTCAGTGTTTTGTTTCTGTATTTGTTTTATTTTATTGCTTCATGATCCTATTTTTCTAACATATGTGACCCATACCGACATATGTCCTTAATAAAATCCATGATCGATTTCTTTTCTGGCCCTGGTGAATAATTGACTCGCCATGGTAATCCTCTCCTGAACAATCCTATGCAAAAATACACATCATCCTTGTCCACTTGCAAAACGTTTCCCTGAATGGTGAAAAAATCTTGGCCAGGCTCCCAGTACTGGACCTGTTGGTCTAGTAAATATTCATGAGAGCCCAACGTGGACATTGAAAAACATTAAGAATCCCACACTCTCACAGAGTTGCCAAGGTCATGGCATCACCTTGTGTAGAATAATAATCAACCTCATTGGTTGTTTCCTTCCATTCAATCATGATGGTTTCTTACCTGTACCCAGGAAACAAAAAATCAAGAAACCCATTAGCACTAAAAACCCAAAAATCCGACCTGCTAAACAAACCCCTAGAAAACATGCACCTGACCGTTTCAATCCAAGGTGGTTTCCTTGATCATCGCACACCGACCCATAATGGTCATGTGATACCTCTCTTGACCACATAGGATCGTCACATGATGAGTCCCTCAAGCTCAGGCTCGGACGAACGCACAACATGCCTATGGGTCTTGTGTTTCCTTTTAAAAACGATGCAAAAAATAAGCAAGGAAATGCATACAAGAGGTCTAGTGCTTACCTAGATACGGTAGTTGGATAAATGCTTGAAGAAAATATCCACAATGAGATACACACCTACTCTTGGAAGATGGATTTATTCTAAATATCAACACACTCCGCTCTTGCTAAGTGAAGAATGAGTTTTTACCAAGGTGAGTTTCCTTTTATAACTTTTTTTCGGGAAACAAAAAATTATTTTTTCACCATGAGACCAACACGTGTGTTTTTATTTTTATTTTAGATCATTATTATTTTAATTCCATTTTCACTTTAATTGACCGTGGAATCTAGTCTATGAAACTTGACAGGATGACGAGGATTTTTTATGAATATGACGACATTCACTACACTTGAGGTATATATTCCTAAATTGACATATAGGGATAGGTTTTTCTCTACATTCCTTACCTTGCATTATTAACCATCCATCATGCCAAAATTTCGCCTTTGGTCCAAACCCGACTAATTGTGACACTAGAAAATCGTTTTTAATGTCATAACTAGTACGGTAGTGCATATCCTTCATGGGCGCCATAGTTAGAACCAAAATTTACATTTGATGCCCATGCTATGATTTCTCGTAGGACCAAGAGCCCTCTTTTAGCTCCATCATGACTTTAATATTGAGCCTCATTTCTCTCTCTCTGTCTATATACTGGACACATCCCATAGGGGTTCCTGATTTTTTTTTTATTGTTTCTTAATGGTTGCCTATGCATTTTATGCTTGTGTCATGCCTCCCACCATTTTGCTAATTTTTTCACAGATCCTGCTTATCGCTATTACAGTAGCCTCGACCATCCACCTCTTGCATTATTTGGCCTCCATTTTGCATCCATCTACCCAGGGAGAGAACAATTGCTAAGAGTGGATCTCACTTTCTTGTACCATTTTCATTCATTTTTCTTAGGTCAGTTCCATGCACTTGGAACATAGGAATATGTCGTTAAGCCACTTATTCTCTCCCGATGAGTACACTTTTATCTCTTTTTTCGGACTTGTTAAAGGAAACGAAAAAGACACATCACAATATTGTTTTAAGTCTTTTTTAGGCTCATTAAAAATGAATGAAAAAGACACAACTGAGCATGGTTTCATCACTCTTTCATGCTTGTTAAACCATGAAGGTTACTAAGCATACTTTTAATCCTCTTTCGTTCTCGTTAAACCATGAAGGAGGAAAAGAATAAAACAGAATAAAAAAATCAAAAAACGAGGGGGGGTTTTTCACCATTGGTCTATTATCAAAATGGTAGTGTCAGTCGAGTCACCCTTGAACATGGCACCTATTTTATTCCTCATCATACAATTGGGTTTTATCTTTCTTAGGAGCCATCCCAGTAAAATGAGTCATAGATACTCTTCCAACTAGTTACTCTTCCAATCATTATGGAGAGTGCTTTGATGCCTCATGTGTTGTTGCACTATATTCATCCAACTCTTGTGTCTTGCTACCAAGTCAACATTCTGTTGTGTTATATGTTCAAGAGAAGTTTAAGCCTAATTCATCCATATGTTGTTTTGTTAACTTTCTAATTTGACCATCCCTGTGTCAGTTGTAATTTGTGATACTCTCTCTTCGCATCATCTCTCAGTGTATGTTTCATGTTGATTGATGGGAGATACATCAATTATTTCCTTCGATGGATTTCTTCCTATCAACTTCAACACATTATCTAGGAGAGGGATATAGAAACCAACTAGTACCTTAGATCTTGTAGTCTTTAGTGGCAGGCCTCCTCATGATCGACAATGGGTTTATATAATTTACCCATGATCGATTGATTCTACGAGTTTGTGACACCAACTCATCTATTCACACTCGCTAGATTGTACTAGGTACCTTGGGGTCTATCTTCATCGTTAGTGGGTCCCCTCACCTATGTTAACAATATATGCCAACGACCGATAATTATATGGTTTCTACCATGCTTGACATCAACTCATCTATTCACATGATGTATATTCATACCATCGTGGTTTGGGATGAATACCTTGGGTGTGGGGACTCATCATTCCTTTACAACATCCCCGTCCAAGTTGTGATGGAGTATATTACTTGTATATGAGTATATTGAAGACCCTGACAAAACTCTCCTCAATGATCGTTGTCTTCTTGATATCTATATGATGTGTCATAGATCCACATTATATTTGCTGGTGGATATGATTGAGTTCATGACATATATCCACATTGTATTGTCTCGTGGCTACGGTCCTATTGATTACATGGATCCACTTTGTATTATTTCATGGCCATGATCTATCATTTCATTTCATGGATCCACAATGTATTGTTTGGCAACCATGCTCTTCATATTCTGAGTATGTCTACTCAGGGGATGGTTTATTTATTCTCCCATACTTGGTGTTTGATTTCAATGCTTCTTTGGCTTCCAAACCTCCTTTTCTCTCTCCTCACACTGCCTCACGTCGAAATTATTTTATTGTAATGTATTTCGGCCATCCATTACTTTCCTGACCTCAAGCATTAGGGGGAATTTGTTATATCCTTAATTTCCACCCTACATACCAGAAGGGAATCCATAAGAGGATATACTCCAAGATGCATATTTTTCCTAATATTTGAGCCCTTTTTGGAGGTCATCGTTGGACACATAGGGGACAACAAGCGATGACCCTTGCATGACAATAGTGTTCAACATGCGATGACCCTTGCATGACAATAGTGTTCAACATGCGATTACCCATGAAACTTATATATTCATGGATTTATGAGGAGATAAGTGAGGGATGAGTTGTATCTTCATGTCAAGGACCTAGGAACTTACACCATTCGAGTCTTTGGTGGTCTCTAGAATATCTAAAATCTCTCTGAAGCCTCATCCAAAGAGATATATAACAAAGGAAAGTCTTGGGAAAGAGGAGGAGAATTCAAGATTAATGTTATGTTTTCCATTTGTAGAAGAGATCTTCCTATCTATCTCAACCAAAAATTAGAGTGCCTATCCTGATCAAGAATTTGAGGAGGATGAGAAAGGAGCAAGGAGAAAAGGAGAAATGCATCTACATCCAAGGTATGTAATATTGATGTAAATTCTTCATGATTAATCAATAGGTCATTGGTTTTCCACCAATTGTTTTTTATTTGATTCATGAATGGTTTGGATATGATCTTATGAATGATAGATCAAGTTATATCCAAGTTATATTAGTGATTTATAACATTAGGGGAAGAAGGAGTTTGGTTCTTTTTTTTTCTTGTGTGTAGGAAGCAAGTGATAGGAGCTGAAGCTCGAAATTCATATCTACATCAACTACGACACTCAAGAGAAACCTTCAAGAATAAGGTATGCTGATCTATCCTCTCTTGGTATGAAAATAATTTCCTTGTCTTATATCTAGAAAACCATAGAAGTATAAACCTTCTTACGTCTAGGATTACTAGGCTAATCCTAGGGATATTTTTCTAATCAGTCAGTTAGATCCCTATGAGATTTTTTCCTATAACTAGTTCTATTATGGGACAAAATATCACATGTATCCTACTGAATATACAAACAAAATATCCCTAGGACCATCTTAGTGATCCTATATATAAGAGGGTTTAAAATTATATGGTTTCCTTAGATATATATTCAAACACATGGATTCATCACTAACTCGAGGAGTGGTGGATATTGGATACCTTTATTTGTAGGTTGTCCTTCATATATCCTGGTTTTTGTAGACCTGGAACTCTAGCTCTATGTTCCAAAACCTTCTTCCTCCACACAAAACACAAGAAATACCTCTCTACCTCTCTACCCGAGATTATAATCCTAGATATAATTTGATTTTAATCAGATCTATGATAGAATGAATCATATCTAAACATTCATCCACTAAAAAAAAATGATACGGAGGAAAACCAATGATCTATTATATATGATAGAGAACTTACATAAAAACATACCTTGGTGATGATTCCATTCTCCCTTGACTCCTTGTTCCTTTCTTCTCCCTTTAGCTCCTTGGTCAGGCTAACTCTTTGAATTTTGGATACGATGGACGAGACAAGCACCTTTGCAAATGAACAACATAATATTACTTCATAATATTATTCTCTTTCCCAAGACTTGCCTTTGTTATATAGTTTTTGGTATGAGGCTTTGGAGATCTTATATATCTTATAAATGCCACCAGAGACTCGAATGTTGTGAGTTCCTAGGCCCTTGCTATGAATATACAAAATCATCCCTTGCCTATCTCGTTGTAACTTCCTGAATCTAGAAGTTTCAAGGGCCATCATTTGTTAAACACTGTTGTTATGTGAGGGTCATCACTTGTTGTCCATTATGTGTTCAATGATGATCTCCAAAAAGGGATCAAATCTTAGGTAAAAGATGCATTTTGTCTTACATCATTCTATCCCGTAGGGTGGAAATTAAGGCTATAACAATCAGGCCTAAAACCAAATTCACATGTTTGTGCCACATAACACATCAAACAATTCACATTATACTCCAACGTATTCATCATATGATATACAACCAATCATGAGTTGATACCACAATTTCCAAGTAAGCACATAACCACTTGCCACATCAACTCAAACATCTCTTTATTCATTTCTTCTTGGACTTGTCACTTCACAATAAGTAATCAAATCATCATCCATACAAATAGTCTAGGATTTAGTCATTTTCATTATCAACCATATGTAACCAATACCATATATGCATACATTTATACCCAAATCCTTGTGCCATTCGAAATCATATCATGTGTGTCGCTCATATACAAAGCCAATTAAAACCTTTGTTTATCTATAAAATTTTAAACATAATTTGATATCAACCCCCTTTAGATATAAAATATTGTAAAGTGTATCCATAGTATAGTCTTATACTAAGAATTTTTAAAACATGATTTGTGCATATGTTACATAAACCTTTTCACATGTATGGCCTATAAAATCTTGCTTGATCCCTTATACCCTGTTTTTTTTTTCTTTTTTTTGCATGGACATTAAAAGTAAAGTTCACATATGATAAATAACACAAAGAATAATTCCAATATTTTTGCACATGTAATCATATTAACAGGGTTATATATGTCGCAAGAACTTCATCACTAAAAGATGAAGAATGCAGTGAAGTCATTATCACTATTGTGCATCAAACTAAAATGTATCAACCAATCGAATCATGTTAAGAATTACGACTTAAACTTTCATTAGAATACCATTAATTATATATGTATGTATGATGTAGGAAATTCATGAAAATAAACTTGTATGTACTTTCTTCTAGAGGACCCTGCCTATTAATATTATATCATACTATAAATAAATATGCATTGCAATAATTTGCAGGATTTTATAATAGGTGACAATATTTTAAGTCAACATTTGACAACTCCACAGGGTAGTCAATTTTATAATTGACTACAACTCAAAATTTTTGGTTTTGCTTTGAAACTTGAAACCAAATTTGCTGGTAATTTATTCTTCTCAGGTAATTTAATTATTTTTTTTTTACAGTTATTGTTTTTTATATTCTCTTGAACAAACACTAATGGAGGGGAGAGTGGGAAAGAATAAAAATAAAAAATAGAAAAATCAACAACTAAAAAATAAGATAAAATCAAACAAAAATATACAAATAGAAAATTAAATAATGTACATGAAACACTGAAAATGATGTAAAATTATCCTGGTTCGACATAGTGTTTCAAATGCGAACCATTATTAGTGTAAGAAAACAATCATCCATCTATGTATTTCAATAAATATGACTTATTACCAACAAAAAAAACGATTATGTAAGGACCAAGCCATAATTTATGAATCTTTGTATGTTTACCTTTGTCAGCATGAGCATGATCCCATAGTAAAACTTTTTCATCAGTTGCAAAAGTAGATGATTTTTCCCTTTTGTCAAAATATTCCTTGACAAACTGTTGCCTCCTTTTAATATTTTCAAGAGAAAAGATCCTTTTTTCTCCTAGATCTAGTAGAGAATTAATCCAATGAGGGATTTCTGTAGAGTTCAACTCTTCAACCTGCAATTCTAATCTAAGGGAAGTTAACTCAAATTCCATAGGAATGATTGCTTCTTGACCATATAATAATTGGAAAAGGGTATGGCCAATACTAGTTTTAGTAGTGGTTCGGTCTTCCCATAGTGCATAAGTGAGTAATGTATGCCATTGGTGAGGTTTATCATTTATGATTTTCTTTAAACTTTTGACCAAATTTTTATTTGTAGATTCAACTTGTCCATTCCCTTGTGGATAATATGTAGATGAAGTAAAATTATTCACCCCAAATTTATTTAGAAACTAGGTAAAATTTCTAAATATAAATGCTGACCCATTATCAGAAATGATTTCTATTGGAAGACCAAAATGAGAAAATATATTAGATTTCAAAAATGAAATTACCTGTTCATCTTGTGCATGCTTGAGTGGTACAACTTCAGTCCACTTTGTGAAGTAGTCTGTTGTTGTTAAGATAAAAATATGACCAACAAAAGATGAAGGATTAATAGGACCAATGAAATATAATCCCCACTTAGAAAAGAGGAAATCTAAAAGAATTGACTATAGGGGCATGGCAGATAACTTTTCTTTCCCAACAAATTTTTGACATTCAATACATGCCCATACAAATTTATAGGAATCTTTAAAGATTGAAGGCCAGTAATAACTACCTCTTAAAATATTATGTGTGGTGGCTTTGGCAACAAAATGACTATCAATATGAATACCATAACATATTTAACCATATATTTCCTTTAATATATATTGGGTTGTTGCATCATTTACACAACATAAAAATGATCCATTAGTAGTTCTACGGAAAAGAGAAGTACCCAAGATTATATATCTGGAGGATTCAAGTCGAATCTTCCTGCTTTCATGATACTCAAGATTATCATGACATTTTTGAAATTGGAAACAATATATTATATCCTAATACCAAGGATGTTATGCTAGATATATATTTTCATGTTCAACAATAAAAAGTGCAGACAAGACATCCTCATCTTTTTTAGAAGAAGCACCTAGTTAAGGATGTTGATCTAGATGAAAGGTTGGATCTTCTCCCTTAATAGTGTTAGAGGTTGTGATTGTGAAGTCATGTTATTGTATGTTAGCAAGCCAATGTGCAAGATTTCTTGAAACATGTGTTTGTGAAAGAAAAAATTTAACAACAGGTGAAGGGAATTTTATATGAGTGATATTTCCTAAGATAAAATGGAGAAACTTTTCAATAAATTTTACAAGAGAATATGTATGTTTTTCAATCAATTTGTACTTAAATTCATCGTCAGATAAGCTTTGGCTCATGTAATATATTGGTTGGTAATTATTTTGTTCATCTTTCTAAAGAAGAATATAAGAGATTGCTTCTTCAGTGGCATTAGTATAAATAATGAAATCCTTTTCAGAATTTGGTTTTGCCAAAACAAGGGTAGAACTGATTGCTCTCTTGATTTCTATGAAATATTTTTCATTGTCTTCATTCCATGAAAATGATTGATATTACTTCAACATATTGTGTATTGGTTTGACCATTCTAGAAAAAATGGGAATAATTCTTCTAACAAAGTTTATTTTACCCTTAAAAGATTGAATTTGTTTCTTAGAAGAAGGGGCTTGAATATTTCAAATTGCGATAACCCTATCYGAGTCAATAATAATTCCTAAATTATAAACAATATGAATGAGAAGTTTAACTTGAGCGACACCAAAGATATATTTCGTAGGATTCAAGGASATTCCAATTTTTTTGCAATGAAGGAAAATTTTTATTAGATGATCAAAGTGATATTGTTTTTTTCTAGAATAGACAGTTAAATCATCAAGATAGATTTGAATAATTTTACCAATAAGATCTTTAAAAACTATTTGGATAGCTCTTTGAAAGGTAGCACTTGCATATATTATACCAAAAGTAATTCTTTCATAGAAAAAGGTTCCCTAATGAGTGGTGAATATGGTTTTGTACTTGTCAGMMCTCTTGACTCTAATTTGATTATAACCTRAAAAATCATCAAGAAGGGACATCATTTGTGACCCTACTACTTGCTGCAAAATGAGTTCCATATTCAGAAGAGGGAARWTATATTTCACACTTTCCCTATTTAATGCAAGGAAATCAACACATAATCTTATATCACCATTATTATTCTGTACTGGGACAAGGCTAGATGCCCAATCAAAATACTTTACAAGAAAGATAATGTGAGCATTAATAATTTTTTCAACTTCCTTTCTAAAAATATCTTCCAAGGTAGGATTACTAGGTCCATGTCTTTGCCTTACCATTTTTTCTTCTTCCTTGATAGGAATATCATGTTGGATAACATTAGGATTAAAACCACATAGATCCTCTAATGACCAAGAAAATACATCTTTAAATTCACATAACAAATCCATGAATTTCTATTTTTCTTTATCTGAACATTGGGCTCCAATCTTTAAACTCTTTGGGTCTTCTTGAGTCCCAATGTTCACTGTGACGATACTTCTGATTTTTATTTTTGATTCTTCCTCTTCCTTATCCTTCTTTTTACCAACATCAGTAGATGAGAATGATGTCTCTAGAGGATTCGGTCCTTGAGGAAAGTCATTATCTTCTATAGATATAATTTCCTTTCATTTTATTGGTTCATTCTACAAGAAATAACAAATACTGTCATCATTAGGAAAAACTTGCCATTATTGTACATTATCAGGAAAGCGATGACGATATAAAGAAAAAAATGTACAATCATGCCTCTGAGGAAGTATTTTCATTATAGGACTAACAACAAAAAGAACACGCATATTAGCCATAGAATTCAAGTCTTTCCTAATATGAGTGATGTTAAAAGATAAAATATTTGAAATTAAATACCATACTTCATGTGTATACCTTTTAAGAATTTTTTTTGAGGGGGTATAAATTCTTCTAACCAGATGTTTATATGTAGATCTGTTAAGGTCCAAATATAAATCTCACGAGGATATGAGTCACCTTGCATTTTTATACAGGTGGTACTCCTCTTTGTCTAAAAGATATATCTTGAATATCTTGGATTAAAGAGAATGTTGGATAGCAAACCCAAAATATTTATTTCTTTGATTTATACATGGAATGGTTCTTGATAAGCAATTTTCTTTCTATGCACAATAAATAACTTCTTAACAATTAAAACATTGAAGAAAGACTTCAATATTAGTATAAATGTATACTCAACATCATTTATGCAGCCCTCTAAATCACATGCAAGTAGAGGATACATCCATATCTTCTTAGAAGAAAAAGGATGAAGTAGTTTTGATCATTTTAGAGAACTTTAAATGAGTTTTGCATTCATAACTGAAAGAATTTGATGGAATTATTCAAAAATATCATGCTTGTAGACCCCAAGATCTAAGAAATCATTAAAGTAAAACCCCAAAGTAGTTCTCTATGGAGTTTCATAAAGATATTCAACAATTCAAAACATCCCAACGAACCAATTGACTAATGCTTCATAAACAAAGATTGTCAAACACAAGGACTAAATTTCTATGAATCCAATAGGAAATCATGGCTTACATAGGACGGTCACATACATGGTTTTAAATACTCCATGATCTTACGTAGGATAAGTATTTGAAGAATACAATAAATACACTCAAGAACTCAACCTTATGTTCATTTCATAAATACAAACAAAAAGCCTTAAGTAAGTGGTGAAGAAGAAGAATGGAGAAGATGGAGATATTTGTTTGCTGATCATAATCTTGGCTTTGATGGTTGGACCCTTAAATTATGATCTTTTGATTGACTGCTTCAAACCCTTTGATGGAGCCTTCTCTTTCTTTTTAAAATACACTCTTCTAACTTCTTGAGGTAGTTAGGGTTTTCTCTTCTTGAATTTTCCATACATGTTTCTTCTTGAAATAATTACTTTAATTAATGCCACATTGAAGCTTCATTAATGATTTTTTTGTTAGAATATAGAAGATTGTGCTCATTTTACCATTGACGATACCCTCGTCACCCAACCAGAGTCCTAAGCCACCCTCTGAGCACCTTGACCTTGACAGAGAAGAGAATCCTCGTAGCAATCCAATAGCCAAGAGAGGCTAATGCACCAAGAAAGAATAGAACCCAAGATGATCAGATAGTCCCACCCAGAAGCTAGCGCACACTTTCCTAGAAACTTGCGCACAAACTGCCATTGTGTTGCGCAGATCTAGTTCTCTCTACGACTGCTGAGATGTGTATAGTGCGAACTGACGCCCTATATTTATAGTGGTCTGGGCAGGCTTACTGGGGCCGACTTCTCCTCGTGGGTACTAATAAATTCATATTAAATGTATTTCTGTAGCCAACAACTTGTCTAGGGTTTCCTTCAGTTATTTGCTTCCTTCCGGAATATTATAATCTCATCATAGGTCACAATAGAGGTTCATACCTCTCGAAGATACCATAATATTAACACTCCCTCCTAGCTAGGGAGGTATGGTCTTGAGCAAAAACAGACCATTCAACTAGTAGTATCACGAGAACCATCATTATTATCCAACTAGATAATCTCCTATGACAACTGGTACAATATCAACTGATATAACACAACCGTGTCTATCCACGGTAGTACACAACTACTCAAAATGTGACACATAGTCATAACCAGTGGAACATATCCACCACAGTAGTATATATCTACTGTCTGGAGACAGGCTATCTCCATAACAATCATTTGATGACAATATGCACAAAAAATATTGTTAAGAATAAACTGAATCATCTAGGCCAATATTTCACTCACGTCTGCGAGATATGAAAGAATATCTTCCCTCAGAGTAGAATAATGAGATATCTGGACTATTCTTCTCAAACAAGGAAGAATAACTGTCCTGTCTTCTAAACTTGGACCATTCCCCACCTTGGGCCATTCTTCCTACACTAATCAAAGTGCACACTGGAGAGAATGTATAAACCCTAAGGAATGCCTGTCTCTGATTATTGAGCCTGGATCATTCCCCACCCTGGGCCATTCCTCCTACACTAATCAAAGTTCACCCTGGAGAGAATGTATAAACCCTAAGGAATGACTGTCTGGACCATTTCCTCTATTAACCACAAGAGGAAAATACTATCCTGCATCAACCTCCAAAATGGACCATTCCTCACATTAACCACAATGATAAATCGTTGTCCAGCGAGGCATGCTAGTCTTCTTGAGTACCCTCAAGAAGAGAGACTTCCCTAGACCACTCCCCATGTTAACCACAATGGGAAGTCGTTGTCTGTGATACATAAACAATCATACTACTTCCCATGTTAACCATAATGGGAAGTCACTATCCGTCAGAAATATCAATCCACTTTCCGAACAGGAAAGGATCTGTCCAATCTGGACTATTTTTCAATTACAAAGATAAAATGTTTCAACAATATTTTCAGTTCTCCCTCCTAACCTGGAGAGTAATTTAATAAAAATAAATGTTTTTCAGTAATAT
>SNQJ01S0175354.1:16948-37063 GCA_010110895.2 Picea sitchensis | reverse complement strand
TCTTCCCGTGAGAAACTTCACCATAAGGGGACCACTTTGGAGTTCATCCATATTTACTTCTTATCAACCATGAAAAAAAAATAATGAGTCATATTTACATCAAACAATATTGGGTCCATTACCCAAACCTTTGTGCTACGGGGTTTTATTCAAGGGTTGACATCAATGACAAGCAACCTTAATCAATAACTGCTCATTGAAATGTGGCAGGAGCATTACACAATCCAAATGGTAAGACCCTATAGGCATAGGTGCCCCAATGACAAGTGAAGGTAGTCTTTTCCTGGTCCTTGGGTGCTATGAGAATTTGATTGTACCAACTATATCCATCTAAAAAGGAGAAATATTTCCTTCTTGATAGGTTATCCAAGACTTGGTCAATGAAAGGAAGAGGAAAATAATCCTTCAGAGTGGCCTTGCTAAGATCCCAGAAATAAATAAAAAATCTCCATTTCTCGGTTACTTTCTTTGGAACCACTACAAGAGGGGATACCCATTTACTGTCGGAGATGGGATAAATAAATCTGACATTTAATGACTTTTGGATCTCCTCTTTCACTATATGCTTGAGTGTTGGGTTCATCCTTCTCTGGGGTTTCCTAACAAGTGTTACTTCCCCCTAGGTATATGTGTGGTGAATACATGTGTCAAGGTGTATACCCTTCATGTCAGTTTATTCCCAAGTGAATTCCCAAGATGATATTTAAGGACACTTACTAATTTCTTTTGTTGGTGTGCATCTAGTCCGAAATTTATATGTAGAAATTTTCTTGGACTAATTTCGTAGGGCATGGTATAAGATGTGGAAGACTCGTCTATATCTAAGATAAAATATGTAGAAGATGAAATCGATGGGTCCAACTATTCCTGAAATTTGTCCCCAAACATCTACTCAAATTGGGGAAACGATTGTGGAAAATCAACATGTGTGATAGAAAAAATAAACTGGTTTAACACATTTTCCATTGTGTTCTCCTGAAGTGCCCAGGAATGATCACTTGGAAACATGAGCTCTTCCCAGTCCTCATTCTCGTATGGACATTCACTCCACCATAGATTCTCCATGATAGGTTGAGCTGGGGAATATATGGTGATCTTTTGTATAGAGAGTCCATTTGAGATGGTCATTTCTCCCTCTCTGAACCCAATAAATGCATTGGTTGTGGCTAACCAAGGTCTTCCCAAAATAACGGGAATCCCTTTGGTAGGATCCTTTGAGTGGATGACAAGAAATTCCACTAGGTACTCCCATGAGGCTAAAGTAACTATGATATTATCCAAAATTCCTTCAGGTATAACCCTTGTCTTATCTGCTAATTCCAAAATAGTTGGGGTGGGTCTAAGAAGAGGTTTCAACTGTAATTCCTCCAAGGTAGTAATAGTCATAACATTGATGGCTTCCCCTAGGTCTATGAGAGTGTTTCCTATGGAAACCTCATTAATGGTTATGGTCACTATGGGGTTTCCTAGGTTCCCATATTTTGCTTCCTAGCTTCTTCCTTCCTAGCTTCTTAATACACAATTATTTGACCACCTTACTATAGATTGGATATCCTTAATGTCCTGTAGAAAGGGAATCTTGACACAAATATTCTTCAATTCATTCAAGATGTCAAATTATGGTCGGGTGGTAGGTTTCTCGATTACTAATATTTCTGCATAAGGAGGGGTCCTTGTAATTTGTGAAGGTTCATTTTGGATAATATTGGGTTCTTGGTCATTAGGAATAATAACATATTCCCACCTAGTGTCATATGTGGGTTGTTTGGGGGTTTCCTCTTCTTCTTCTTCCTGGATTACTATTGAAGGTCTCTACCTATCCAGAACTTTTCCTAACCTAGTTGAATATCCTGCAATGGAACGATATAAATAACATATGTTGGGAAGGCTTGCATATCAACATTTTGAAGAGGTTGAGTGGGTTTATTATTGGGATTGGTAACTGGTTGTGTCGGTAATAATGTCGGTCATGGGATCTTTCATTCTGGTATTGTTGCAGTTGTTGTGGAATAGGAGGTAAAGTTGGTGGAACAAAAACTAGAAAAATATGCGGGATGTTCGGTGGAAACTGAGGGTAAGGATGGTTGGAAATAAGGACAGGTGGAGCTTGAGGGTTTCCTTGGTTATTCCCTCATCTCCATACTTGAAGCCAATGATGGTTGTACTGTGTAAACTAGTTTTTCCAACTCAGTGAGTTCCACTATTGTGGTTTTTGATAATAGGGTGGAACTTGAGGTTGTAGATCTGGGTATGTAGTTTGATTCCTACGCTACCATGGCCTCCTCGGTGGATAAGAGGAATCCCTAGGATCCCCACTTCTATAGATGGCTAAAAAACTAAGCAATGATGGAAATTTTTCAGTTAAGTGGTCCTCCGTGCAGAAGCCACGAACTGAAATGTTATCTAATGGGAATTACCTTGAGGAATGCTTCCTCCTGCATCTTGGGAAAAATATTCTCATTGTTGCATTTTTCTTCTCCTGTTTATTTTTAATATTTAGGGTGTCCAATTGGGAACCTATTGTTCTTAAGATATTCGTTTTGAAGTTCTCTAAAAGGTTCCCTATCTCTACTCTTGTGATACCACTTGAACTAACTGGTTTCAAGTTTATACTATAAGTATCCTAAACATTATTCCATGTTTTAGCTCTACTCCTCGAGTAATTCTTACACATTTCACAGATTTCAAAAAATGGTTTATGGGATATGTCACTTGATGCCATCAGGTTAAGTATATCTAGGTATTCTTCTTAAATTCCTTTAAGGAAAAGGTCCCTGACTGCATCATCCGGATGGTCATGGTACTTTGATTTCTGTGAGATATAAGAAAACCGTTCCATATAATCCTCAAGATTCTTGTTCTCTAATTGTTGGATTTTGAAAATATCATTATGAGAATCCTTGGACTTGCAGTGGTCTTGGTATTTCTTAAGAAATGTATCTTTCATAGCTTCCCAAGACCTAATACTGGATTCTCCCAACTGGCCCCCATGAACCATATTAGTGCAGAGTCCTTGAGGGTGGCAGGAAACAAATTTAGTTTATGGGCATCTTGTAAGTAATTGTAGCTTCTACACAAGATGTCTAACTCAAATAGGAAGGTATCTGGGTCTTCACTTCTTTTACCATAAAAGGTGGGTAGTGCCAAGAGGGGAATGTTTTTCATATTGAAATTTTGTGTGGTGTCCAAAATTGGAAACCCGAAGGTGGTCTCGGTTTGGTTTCCATCTTCTTCTCCCTCCTCATGTATTACATGGTTGTGATCCCCCTCATCATCCATACTGGCTTGGTTTCCAAAAAGAGAGTACCTAGATGGTTGTATCCCTAAAGATTACAAAGTATCCCAAGGTTATTTTCTAAGAAATGTATTCCTTTGATGGGAAGGTCTTCCGACTGCTTGGATGTCTGGGACTCTACTCGAGATGGTTGAGATTATCGGTGCCAAATTTTTTGTTTCAATTTGAGAAACAATTATATTAGCCGAACTACCAAACAAAATATTCACCTATTTAGGGTCTATGATGTCTACAAAATTAGGGTCTCCTGACGGTGGTGAAAAAAAAAGGTTTTGTTTATTGGTTCTATGGAAAGGTCGAGTGGTCTTTCTTCTCGTCCCACTATTATTGTTGCTTCAATTTTTTGTTCTATAGTGCTCCCTATTTTAGTTTCTTTAGAGACTTATTTAGCTGTTTGGGTTGAGCTAGCCCCTACTTTTCATTATCGGTCTATGGTGTTTATGAGTGGAGTGTTCCTTCCCCCAAAAAGGTTGGAAGCAACCTTGGTTGAAAGGTTTGACTTGGTTTTAATGTATCTTCCCTTTGGGTCCCTAGGTCTGTTCATGAAAGCAAACAAAAATAAAAAATGTCATTGGGTTTGGGGGAACCTGCTATAAGCGATGTACAGGTTCTTACCTCTCATCTTAAAGTTCCCCCTCCACCAAACTAATGCTAAGTTTCATAAATGATCTATCTCCTAATTATTTCCTACCTTGAGACAACTCCCCGATAGTGACGACAAAAATGACGGGTGTTCTATATCCACTAAATCCCTCAATTAAATTGTTAGCCCGGGGTAAGTAAAATTAGAGTTGTGGCACTATATGTGCCAAGGCATAAAATTTAGAGGAAGTATGATCTAACTAAAGATATGGTATATCTAAGGGTTAATCTACTTAAGTAAAGACTATCAATGAGCAAACCCTATCAAGGAACTTGAACTATTTACCCTAAGTAACTTTTAAACAATGGATTGATGGATTGTTCCTAAAGAAGAAAATCAAAACCCTACGTTGAACGAGTTAACCTATTTAATCTAATGAGCAAAAACAAGTAAACTATTGAATCTATTCAACTTAATGAGAAACAATAACAACAAGTTAATATATTCAGTCTATTCAATCTAATGGGCATCAACAAGTAAGAAAGTAAGCAATCAAACAACTCACCTAGAAAACTTATTCAGCAAGTAAACCTATCAAAACTATTCAACAAGTAAACTAATCAAAACTATTCAACAAGTAAACTCTATTCTTAATATAAAACTCATAATCATTTCTAATCTGCAAAGGGAAATATTAACCTAATTAATCAAAAGCATCATGACACTATTCACAGATTAATCAAAAACTATTCTTAATCTACAATAACAAGAAACTTCAAAGATGATGATTATGTCTTCGGTGCCTAATGACATCACAATGGAATCTAACGATTAGTGATAGCTCAAGAGGAATAAATTCAATATTGACTTATTTGGATAAATGAAAAGTATGAATCAAGAAATCTAACGAGATCTTAGCCATCATAGAATAAATATTAACTATCATGAAAATCCATGTGATCTCTCAATTTTATGCATCAATCATTGATGATAAGAAAACACTATTATACTTGATTCAAATGCACTCTTATACTAACTCAAGTAAATTTGAAATATTATAAACTCGTAACTAAAAGATTAACTCAAATCCAAACTTCTAATTAAAATTATAACTCGAATATAAAACTGAGATTTCATAAATTAAACTAAGCTTAATTCTATCATTAAAAACCCAGATTACAAATTAAAATGCTTGTAAAAACATAATCCAAAACCTACTTCTATTCTAGCATACTAAGAAAATATTGATAATCAAAATACATTCATGGAAGCATAACTGGACTGAGAATTAAATAAACAAAACTCGCAACTATTAATCCATCGAAACTTGCAAAAGAAACTTTGTGTTAAACTAATACTCTATTTTAAAAGACTACTCTGTTTCAACCTACAAAAATCAATTTAACTCCTAACACACAAAAAAAGTTAGTAGCTTGCAAGCCATTCACTAATAAATAAAAGACACAACATACTAGATAGCTATCTCCTACAAGCAACCTGCAAAAAGGAAAATTAAATAACTAAATGATGAACAACAAACACACAGTATTTAAAATGACAAAACACATATAACATGAAATGAAGTAAATGATAACTACACAACTGAAAGATGCAATCTATCTATCTATATAAGTATTCACCCAGACCACTGGTGGCCCCCACAGCAGGTCGTGGCTACTCCTCAACAGCAAATCGCAAGCTTAATCAACACAATTCTGGCATTAAATTAAAAAACGCAGTCTTAACACAAGTTTGCATAAATGTCTGAGTTACATAGTGAAATGGATTCTAACAATTCTTGTTTTTTGTCTAGCCATTACTGGTGGTATTTATAATGATCACAATTCGAGAGGCCAACCACTGGAAGAGTCGATCTCCTCTAAAAATGGTAGATTCCATCAAATATGCTCTAACGGCATTTAGCTTCTAGAAACTGAATGATCCACTCAACGATTAGCATAACTACTTAATTCGATATGTCAAGATATCAGTAGATGGAGGCCATGAGGGGGAACAAAACCCAGGTCGTTGATTCGCCCATCACAGGCTGCCAATATCAAAAACGCCAACTCACCTACGCTCTAAGTGTTGGATGCAGTGTCGGATGCAATGTCGGATGAAGTACCGGATAAGGTGTTGGATGAAGTGTCGAATGAGCTACCAGATGGAAAATTGCATTCTTAATTTGTCCTGTGACACACAAATCACGCATTAGATTCTTTTAAATGTTAAATCGAACTATTCTAACCCAAAACCATTGCAAAACATAAATTATGCATATATGTTCTAAATCCATGACGAATTGATACAAAATCCTTCAAAAAATTCTTCAAAATGGGTAAATACACATATAATACTGGTACAAAAAGGATTCAATCATCATCATAAAACAACCAAATCACAAGCCCAACATGGACGTAGCCCCACCCTAGGGTGAACCACGTATATCTGGCGTCTCATGGTTTTCTTTGTGTTGTGTTATTTCTATTATGAATTTACTTAGTAATTGATTATGATGTGTAATAGATAGATCATTCGTTGTTTAAGTACTTTAAGGGTAAATGAATGTTATATTTAACTTGTAACGCTAAGTGCTAAGTGGTCAAGGAATATAATTATTTTCTGTTACTGCGTCGATCTATCTTGGATTATGCTTTGTGGATTTAATAGGGTTAATAAACTAATGCATATCACTTCCTAAGCATTAACAGAACATTCTATGAAGTAATATTATCACGGGTTTGTTTCCTAGCCCAATTACAAACACCTGTGTCCTGTAACCCCCCCCCCNTTCTACCTCGGGTGAGACTTCTCCTGATTCGTAGGTGTTGACGAAAGGGTCGGTAGTCGGGGTTTTGTTGGTGCTTTTTTAAGCATTGAACCCTGGGTCTACCCCTGTGCCAACAAAATGTTCAATATAATTCTCAACGAAGTTGTGGAGAGAATCAATGTGATGGTTGATGAGATAGGTGGATGAAAAATAAATGAAGAAGAAAAGGAGTTAGTGGAACAACTTTACGAAGAAGTAGCAGAAGGGGAAGATGAAGAAGATCATATAAAAGTAGAAGAGAAATAACAACAAGTAACTCCAAAGACACCCAACCAATGAATACAAAAGAATCATTCCTCATATCAGATTATCCAGAACAAATATGTAGGAGTTGAGACTACAAGAAGAAGTCATTCACCAGAACAACTACACCTAGCACTCTTATTTTCGATTGAACCAAACAGTTTTGAAGAAGCCCGCGAGGATTAATTATGGATAAAGAGCATGGATGAAGAGATGGATCACATAGAGAAGAATGATACTTGGGAATTGGTTCCAATACCAAGGTACAAGAATGTGATCGACACCAAGTTGGTCTTCATAAATAAATTGAATGAAGATGGACAACGTACTAGGAAAAAATCCATATTGGTATGTAAAGGATACACAAAGGTTGAAGGTATCAATTTTGAAGGGACGTTTTCCCCAGTTTCCAGAATGGAAGCAATCAGATTGATCCTAGATTATGCATGCTCCAAGAATATTAAAGTGTATTAGATGGATGTGAAATCAGACTTTCTTATTGGGGAACTCGAAGAATAAGTCTACATTGAGAAACCAGAAGGATTTCAATTGTCAAAGAATGAAGATTATGTTTGTAGGCTTAAGAAGGCCTTGTATGGTATAAAATAGGCTCCCAGAGCATGGTATTCTAGACTAGACAGATATCTATAGCAACAAGGGTTCAAAAAAGGAAATGCAGACATCAACCTCTACACCAAGGTAACTCAAGATAGTATTTTATTAATTGAAATTTATGTTGATGATATTATTTTTGGAATTGATGACGACATGTTGAGCTAGAAATTTGTAAAGGATATGTATAATGAATTTTAAATGTCATTACTTGGAGAACTATCCTTCTTTCTGGGTCTTAATATATGTTAAAGAAACAAAGGAATTTTTATTTCTCAATCCAAATATATCAGATAAATGCTAAAGAGGTTCATAATGGAAGATTGAAAACCAGTCAATACTCCTATGAAAACCAATTGCAAGTTAAGGAAAGATGATGTGTAATGCCCCAAGGCCAAGCCCATGATGAATTGTAATAATGTTTAATGAATATTATATGATGGTTATCCAAGTAATTATAAGTTGGTAGGATTATGTGTTTATAGGCTGGAGATCCTAGATGCTAAGGCTAGAGAGCCTTTTTTTGTATATGTAATTATGTAGATTATTAATAAAAATACATCGTTGTGTGTAGACCAAACCACGAATAAAGCATTATGAGGGAATAAGATCCACTAGGAAGGGAAAGGAAAAGGGGGTTGAGAGGCTAGGAAAAATGGATAATCTTGAGGGCTTAACCCAAGGGAATATTATAATGTATTTCCTAAATTACTGCAGTTTGGGAAATAAACCCAGTTATATTAAGTTCCTTTGGGGAGAGGAGAGAAACTCCAAGTGGAGAGGAATTGAGCTCCTAGAGAGCCAAGTGTCATCTAGGATGCATGCAGTTTTATGTGGGGGGATTCCATTGTTTGGGGGTTATCTCTCACCATTCGGGATCTCACCATTATTGCGCTAAACATTGTCAGTATTTTGACCAGTCTGGAAATCTTTCCTCATGATCTCACTCATGATTATTTCCATCCCTTATTTAGTTCATGCACACATTGAGAAGGCATGCAGCCAGATCCATTTCTACCATTGTTTAACCTCTTCCATCATGGAACTATGTAATTTTTGAGCCATCCCTGACCTTACCCATTTTTCTATTGTGGTTTGAAGTGGTGGGTTTTCAGGCCCGTGGTTTGAAGAAGAAGGTTGTCATGCTTGTGAGAAACTCTCTCCAGGTGAGAGAGTTTGTTGGGGAAGTGATTTATCCTATAGGGAGTCCAACGAAAGCTATAGATCTCTTATAATTATTGATCAAGCTTGTTTATGAAGCCTTGGAAGGGAAGGGAAGCAACCGATGGAATGTGGAACAATGAAGGTGCATATTCCCGGGGTGGGACAAGCATGTGGGGAATGAGAGTCTATGAGAAGTGGGTGTAAGTAGGCTCCTTGGATGGAATCATTCTTGTTTCATTATGCAACTTCCCATAGCCTCAAACTAGCCTAGGATTTCCCTGTCTTGGTAGGAGTTTAGTCCCATATCGAGGGTGACACATTGTTGATAGCTTGGAGTAGCATGGTCTAAGGCTGGGAGGTTCATGGAAGGTGTTGTTTCCTTTTTGTCACTTGGGTGAGAAAAACAAGGGCACTTGCATGTCTAGTTGGGCCTGCTAGAGAAGACAAAGGTTAGTGCATGAGTTAAACAATCCAAGCACATGAAATAAACTAGTAAACAAACTAAAAACAACTAAGGAAAGAAAACTAGAATGCATAAGAAACTCTAAACCAAAAAAAATCAACCAATGACCAAGATTATGACACCAATGGATAACTATATTAGTTGTAAAAACATCGTTGAGAAATCAGGACTTATGAGTCCCCTCTTCCTCCTTGGGAGGGATCTTGAGTTCACTAATGGAGAGCTCTTCTTACAATGGTAGAAAAGAAATAAAATGATTAAGAAATCAATGCCTATTCCCTCAATAAGTGAGTGGAATGGCCTATTGGAATGTTTCTAGAATTCTCCAAGGAGAAAAGAGGATTCTCAAGGGAGGATTGAGGCAGCATAACAATACTATGAAAATCTTAAATTCTTAGTGTACCCATGGCCTCCATTTATATCATGTTTTCAAGGAAATACTCAATTGGTTCTTAGTGTGAACAAGGGTCCCTTTACGGAACCCTTTGGTCCTTGACCAACCCCCCATTCGGATTCATCTCAAATCTAAGGGTCAAATAAAGTTGGGAGCTGGTCCATAAGTGGTTGAGGGGCCAGTAAGAACCATAAATATGTCGTTCATAGAAGTGTGTGGCTTTTCTCATACATAATCATGCATATGGTGCATTATGCACTCTATGGGATTCTTTGGTCCATGCATTGTGCACATGCTTCCTTTAGTGAGTTAGTGCACGCCAATTTTTTGCCCAATTGTATAGCTTTTGCCTCTTGGAGATGCATTTTGGTGATGCAGGTGAACTAATGGTTTTTTTGCATTGTTGTATTTTTGTAACCATTTGCATGCAATGCTTGTTGGGCCCTTCATTTTGAGAAAGAATTGCACAAGTTTTGACTAAGCACGAGTTGCGCAAAATCCATCAGAGGCTGGGAGAAAGAGAAACAGAAAGAAGTTGCGGAAGCCAGTGCAACGCCAGCAAAGCAACAAACAGTTGCAACAGAACAAGAAAGCATGCAAACTAAGAAGGAAGACACAACCCAACTATATATAGGACCGAACACAATTGTAAACGGGTTGTTGTCATTATTATTGTTTTTCGCCTGTTCATTGGTTTGTTTCTCTGTAATTTGCTCATTAGTTCATGAGTTAGTAAGTTGGGTTGAGTTGAGTCAGGTTGGTCGGAGTCACCCAGATTTTGGGATTAGTTGTTGATAATTTTTGTAGGTCAGGAAAAAGGCACGTCTGAGTCTGTAATGGATTAGAACTATCAACTAGAGAATTGGATCTCTGTGACATGGGTCTAAGAGCTAAGAGTCTATACTAAGCCCTACTATGTAATTCTGAGTCTATAATCAGAGAAAGATCCTAAAGATAATATGGAGCAGGACCAAAATTCAAAATATGTTGTGTCTTTATGTTCTTACTTATGCAATACAATATTTCCTTTATGATTTATCAGTTCTATTTGATGGTTCACCGTTTGAATGTTTGCTCGCAACGTAAGTAGGTTAGATTCCTACATTTATATGTTTCAGATCTGTTAATGTCTCTTGCACAAGGCCAGGAATGAGTTATGACTGCTCTATGGATCCTCTTTGGTCTTCTCCCTACCCTTCCCTATCTATCTGTATCAGCAGCACTTTGGGTGAGACTTCTTCTCTTCGGAGGAGATGAAAATGCCAGCTCTCTATACTACACAATACCTTTTGTTGGTAACCTGAGAAGTACCCTGGTCTGATCAAATTCACTCCAACAAAATGGTTTCGTTATCGGGACCTATGTAAAAAGGGAACCTGTAGGGAGAATGTTGTCGCCAATCCATATATATGGCATTGATCAATGGTGGGAAAGGAGCTGTGATGCCTTCATATGGAAAAAAGTGGAACTAAGGAGAAAATCATTGGAAAACACTCGCGAAGCAATATTTTACTCAGAAAGATCGAGTGACCAGTATGATATTTTTTGGGTTAAATTCCCGGAAAAAAAAATTCACTGAACAAAGAGGCTCCAAGAAGCTCCAGATTTCCAGTGACAGACCAAGAAGATCTTTGCGTGGGATACCGAAAATTTAGCAACATTCTAGAGGCTGGATTGCCTAGTTATACGAGATGTGGATTTTTGGGTTAGTACCATGCTAGAGGGATACATAATCGAATTTGCAGCTGAGAACCATTAGTATTTTTCACGTGCAGAGGAAATTTTCAAGAAAGGCGCAAGGGAAATACTGTTGAGAGAAATCCCCCTGTGGATTAAGGTTTTCTTGATGGAGGAACGGATGTTGATTATGTCACCGACTGAGATGGTAGTGTAAGCACCCTCGCTTGGGGTAGGGTGAGACAGGGTGGGAGTCATGGCATGAGAGAGAGGAAGGGTTCTTTGACTAATGGGGGGGAAACAACAAGAAATGGATTCAAGAGATGAGTGATCCTTGAAGAGAGTCGCCATAGTTAAGAAATGGTGGGGCGTAAAGATCAAGAAATCTGTAAGATAGTCTAAAAAGTTGAGGAAAGAAGGTGGAGTGGGAGAAGTAGAGGAAAGACAAATGGAAGAAACGCAGAATATGAGAAGACAGGAACGACTAGCCAGTCAAAGATTAAACGAGAGAGAATCATAGAGAAAAAGCAGTCCCCGGGAAGCGGGACGAGAAGGAGAAAGCATAGAGAAAAGAGAGGAGGAAGCCAACATGAATCATGGAGGAGAAATAGAAGATTCAACCCCGATAACAGGAGAGATCAGGAATCCGATCGAAGAGATCACCCCAGTGGAAGCTAACGAAACCCCCCAGATCAAAGAAAATTGCCTCGAAGCTAGTGGTGCCAGCCCTGAATCACTTTTGGCAGCAGGACAAAGTGGGAAAGGAAGTGTGCACAAAGAAGAATGATAGCTAGAAGAGAAATCGTGGGAAGGAAAGCATGCAGAAGGAAAGAGACAACTGGTAAGAAGCAAAGCATGCGCACATGAAAGAAGGAGGTGACAACTGGAAGGAAGAAACGAACACAGGCGGAGAAGGAAGACCTAACGACAGTAGGGTTAGGGTTTTTGTAAGGTTTTTATGTAAATGGTTGAAGAGCCCGATAGATATAAATATAGATATGAAGGTATCATAGAAGAGTTCAGAGAGGTTCATTAAGGTTGAGCTTTACTACCGTTGTAGAGTTGAGATCATTTCAATGTAATGTTTTTTATTAGATGTGTTATTTTTGCAAAGCAACTGAGTAAGCAAAAGATAAAAGGTAGATCTTGAGGATTAGATCACGGGCTGAGGAGCCTGGTGCAATCTAGTTCACCTCATAGAGATCTTACCCATCTGAGGAGAGTTGTATGCACGAGGCACAAGAAGTGCAGAACCGCTATAATAAGAGAGCCAAGAGCCAAATATTTGTGGACATAGCCTGGGAGGGGGTGAACCACGATAATACCTATGTAATGTGATGAATGCATGCATATCTTTGTCATAATTTTAGTAGTTAAATGTTGTATGCAATGAATGAATGAGTTACTATATTGCTTGGTTAACTGTTATGGGAATATAATGAAAAGACACCACAGAGGTTAAAATACAAAAGAGGATAACAGTAGTTCATGATACAAATCATAATTAATGGCCCAGAATACAGATCCCCTATCTCATGCTCAATCCTAGGCTATAAACACCTGAGTCTTACAGCCACCCATTTAAATCTATCTCGGGTGATACTGCGCAATGCACTATGTGTACTGTGTTGCCTTCTGGTTTACCAGAAGGGCCGATAGTTTTTAGGCTTTGTTGGTACCCTTAAATATATGAACCCTGGGTCTACGATGCAGGTAGTAGAGAGAATCCATCCGGCTTAAACAACAAATGGTTCAATTGTCATTGTAAGAGGAACAAGAGAGGACTGAGTAGATGAGATAGAATGCATGAGAAAAGAATGAATGAAACCAGAAGACCGCTCAACCACTAGAAGGGAATGTTGAGACTGTGGAACCTCACGAAAGCAGAAATTGAAGGCTGGTTGAGAACTAAAGAACTAGAGTTTTCCCAGAAGGATAATAGAAACCCTAGCCTCACACCTCGAAAATATCTAGATAAATACGTGTTTACATATTTACACGAAGTCTTTTTTTGTGATTTTCCCCACCTACTGCAAGAGTGGATACTAAGGTTGAAAGATAACCACGTGATGAATCGACAGCTAGACTAGACCCCAATACAGAATGATCAATTACAACAGGTGAACAACAAATTCACCGGCACGGTCGACTTTTGGCTTGACAGTATGCTGGCAAGCTTCATCACAGAGTTTGCAGTTGACACAGCGAAGTCATACAGCGCAACAGAGCAGGAATTTCTACGTGGACCCCATGGAAGGTACATTTGATCACTGTATACTTCTATTAAAATACTTCTATATAACAAAATTTGTAATGACAATGGAAGAATATAACTAGACTTCCCTGCGCGCATAGGGGAAGGGGGGAAGCATTAACAGAGGAAGGATAAATGGCCGAAGGTGAGGATAAAGGTAAGAAGGAGGAGGAATTCTTGGACCCGATCTTGATGGATGACAAACAGCTTAAGTGGATCTTGGCATAACCAAGAACAACGCGTAGCGAAGTACCTACCAATATAAGGTGAATACCAAGAAAATAATCGTAGTTGCGAGGGAGGGCTTGGAAAGGAATGAAGAAGAGGTACAGGATCTCCAGGTTGTGGAGCAGATTGAGGAAATCCTACGTGCAACCTATGAGAGGAAAACAAGAGGCCCAAGAAAAGAAGGAGAAGATATCCATCCTTTCCATATTAATGTCAATGTGGAACCCATAAACCCATGTGTGACCAATACACCAAAGAGAACCCCACCGTTTAAACAACCTAATTTTGGAGGAAGTCCTATAGCAAGAAGTACATTGACCATAGGAGCAACAACTGGAGGAGCCAGTTTAGGCAGTACTAGTCAAGTATCTACATCGTGTGGCAGAGTTAGCAATTCAGTATTTAAAATGCCAGGACATGCCACCACAATCAGATTACCATAATTTAGAGGAGAAGCAGCAGAATATCCTGAGAATCATTTGTTTATGTGTGCAAATATTTGGGAGGCAAAATAGATCACTGATGAAGATACCAAACTTGCGCAGCTAGCGATGAAACTGAGAGACCACGCACTAGACTGGTACATGAGTCTAGACACTAACAGTGCTCTTGGGACGATGAGGACATTGGCAGACATTAAGAAGCTATTGATTAATGAGTTCAAGAATCCAAGCTTAGAGGATCAGTACATGAAAAAAATGATTGAGATCAAACAAAAACTAGGAGAGTCTGTATGGGAGATTGACCAGAGATTCAAGCGACTCAAGGGGAAGTTAAAATATCTTATGATCGAGATGCAGAACTGGCACTTGTTTGTCAACTCATTGCTTCCACACCTAAAATATCCCTTATGACAACAGAAGTTTTAGACACAGACCGAGGCTCTACAAGCAGCCTTGCAGCTGGAAGAGAACCTACTAGCCCTTGACCATGTTTTGAGGAACACTTGGTCATATTTGACTGTTTTTGGACTTCGACAGCCTATCAAAGATGGATCGCCAAGCGAAGCAAAGATCATGGGATATCGACCCACTTTTGGGGCCCTTTTAGGGTTTGGGGTTAATGTAATGGGAAAGGGATGTCGTCCCATGGGTTTACCCATGTTTTAGGCCTATTTTGTAAAGTATAAATAAGTAGCTAAGCAATGTAAGAGAGAGGGAGAAGATAAGCTAAGTTCTAGAAAAGGATTTGTGTATTGTGTGACCGAATTGTAGAGCTGAGTGAAAGTGTTGTAAGTGTTGAGTGCACAGATTGTAAGAAGGATCTGTACTAGATCTACTCGAGGAAGCAGGATCTGGTGAGGTGCACGCAGATCTCTTGTCCCATGCAGAGTATAAGTGTGAGATTTGTGCTATAACCCGATTGAGTAAAGCAAATAAAGAAGAATAAGACTTTATGGATGTAGCCCCAAGGTGGGGGTGAACCACGGTAACTTTGTGTGTTGTTCTTGGTGCTTCGACCTAGTGTGTTGGTTTCTTTCCATGTGTTGTGCTTGATATGATTATGCTATGTGATTTTCTATGATATACTTAGATAGTTCCACTTTGCTTTACGCTTCATATATGTGTGGGTATAGATTTGACATATATGAAAGTGTTGAGTGTTAGACCTATTTGGTTGTTTCCAAGTACTAACTTAACCTAGATATAAGTGAATGTTGTGGTGCTTTGTGCCATCTGCGAAGTACCATGGGGGTTAAATAATGATGGATGATCTATGCTAAAGTTCTTGCTAAGAGTAAGAATCATAGATTTGTGTCCCAGCTAAGGTTGCAGACACCTGAGTCTTGCAACCACCCCTACCTCTACCTCGGGTGAGACTTCATCTGCTTCGCAGGTGTTGCCGAAAGGGTCAATAGTTAGGGTTTTGTTGGTGTGTTGTTGAAGTGTTGAACCCTGGGTCTGCCCCTGTGCCAACAAATGGTTCTATTGCTAGGACCTGAAACTGTGATTGTTGGGAACCGAGGAAGAAGAAAATTTGTGCAAAATAAAGCTCTATGTGTAGATCTGTTGCCCTAGTGCGCATATTTTTACTCGACATGTGAAGCTTTGTGCCAGGAATAAGGTCAGATCTGAAGAAAGGAAGATCAGATCCAAATAAAAGAGGTAAGATCTGTAAGCTATGTGCTCTAATAAAGGTAGGAATAGTCAAAAGTCCTTAGATCTGGAAGCTTTGTGCTCTATAGAAGTAAGATAAGTGAAACTGTTTTCGTTTCTAGAGCATGGATCTAGGTATGTTTGATAGAATATGTCCTAGCTTAAAAGATAGGGAATTAATAGATGAAAGAAATGTTTATATGAATAGATCTGATAAGTATAATGATAGATATGTTATACCTATGCATAGAAAGAATGTTTGGACTAACAAGTGGATGCAGTATCCTAGAAAGAAATTTTTGAAGCCTAGCCATTATGATCTTAGCGCGTAGTACAAGAAGATTTGTGGATCATTGAAGAGAAATAGAGGATTAAATATATGTTATAGTTGTAGAAGACTGGGACATCTTTCTAAGGAAAGCACTGGGAGAAAACCTATTTGTCTCTGTTGCAAAGATTTGGACCATGACGTATTGGATTGCCCTAGAAAGATCGCTAAGTTGGAAAGGTTGAATCTGAATCAATAAGACCAAAAGGCAGATCCAGAAAAGGCAGAAACTTAGCAAGAATCAAAGAAAATATTAATACAGATAAAAAAAACCCTGAAGGAACATAAATATGTTCGATTACCAGAGATCTTCAAAGAAAAGGAGAAAGTCGAAGCAAGAATAGGGGACTTCGACATTGATTTTATTCTTGATGAAGAAACACAAGTGAACATTATGACAGAAAGAATTTGGAAAGCTATAGGAAAGCCTTCCATGATCACTTCCCTGGGAGGGACAAGTTTATTGAGAAGAAAGCTAGTAAACCTATGTGGAAGGCTCGCCCGGATACCTATGACTATTAATGGAACTTTGACAAAGGAAGACTTTGAGATTATTAAATTTGTTGAAGACAACACCCCGTTTACCATGCTCATAGGAAAACCTTGGATTGATAGAGAACAAGCCAGATGAAAAGAGGAAGAAGAAGTTTTGTAACAAAAGAAGAAACAGTTAAAAGACTTTATGACTAGAAGGATCGCGCACTTGATTGAAGAACAGAAGAGCAGATCGCAGATATTTAATACTAGCAACTTTGATGTCGAGGCTAAGATAACACTAGAGGATCCACAGAAGATTGAGTTACCTATTTTCGATACAAAAGAAGTATTATCCAGGATCCCTAGGAAATAATTTCAACAGCATGAAGTAACTAAGACCATAGAAGATAAGCATCAGAATGGTAAAAGTATTACTGAGATGAATCTCACTGGGAAGAAGGCTAGAAAGTTAAGAAAGAAAAGGGCTAATACTGTAATATTACAAGAGGTTCTAGAGGATACTTCGCAGAAAGAAAAATTACAGAATTGGAGCTTCGTCGAGATATCATAACATGACATAGAGTACTTCTCCATGATGAAGCAATATAGTCATTGGGGCCGATATATCCATTTGACTTCTGCTCTGAACGGGAAGAAAAGCAATAAAGGTTCATCATCCAACAGTTGAAATGCACCATAACAGGTCGAACAGGAGTTAATGAAGGATCATAACCATTGCCAGCAAACCATTGGTAAGTTTCCCTACTTAGCCCATTGCACCACTCACCGATAATACTTTTTTCTAAGTGATAATTTGAGCACAAAACTTGAGATTAATTCACCTTGAGATCATTGCCTTGTTCCCATACTATTCACTGTAGTCTTTGAATTCCTTTCACCCCCGAGCTAGCTGACCCAAGCTTGTATGTCAGACAAGCTCAGCGTTGCTGAGAAATTAGTTGAAGAAGTTTTAATTAACTTAATGAATGAGAGAGTCATGTTGGAGTGAGGAGTGTCTACAGGTGTACAGGCATCGTCCTCGGGAGAATTGCTAGCTTCCCCCTCCACTTCTCGAGAAGGACCATCCCGACTTCCGAAAAGATGATCTAAGCTCAGAAAATAATTTGCCACTGTGAAGATGATCCCAAGTATCTTTCCTAAGTATATCCCACCACTCAGCGACACAGTGAATCAAGACACTATACCCAGAGACTTTGACTATGCTTTGGTCACTACATACCTCCTGAAAGGGGTGCACGCAGTTCGTGTTAACCAGGATAAGCTCACAACGTTGAAATTTAGTGATTTTAACCTTGGAGATCGCAAGGTTTACAGTATGGTAGCCCCACACAAGTACTTAACTATCACAAAAGGGAGGAACCCAAATATTTTTCCTCATCAATGGACCCATAACCTCGCATAGTCAACCCTCCTCAATGTAATGAAGATTCCTCATTTTGGGAGGCATCAGGAAGTGAATGCATGCGTCAGATTGTTGCTATCCTGCTACCACGGAGGATACTTATGGTTGGACCACTGCATCACTATGGATCTGATTCTAATCAATAGGATCATAGAGATAATCATGCAGGGCCCTAACCCGCACGAGTTTTACCCTAGAAAGACCTCATATCGTGCTCTTGCCCAGCAAATAAAAGACACATATGGTGATGTAGATAAGGGCATGTGAGGCTACAAGGTAGCCTCCATCGAGAATGCAGTAGTGCACCTCGGTTTCCAGATGATCACGGGGAAATTATTCCGCAAGAACAGACCCACACAAGTGACTAGATTTGTAGTTGACCTCGCAAGGAAGTGCGCAGAGGGACTACAAATGAACTGGGAAAATTACCTTGTATATTAGCTAGAGATTGACTATAGAGAAGCGCAAGAACAAGGGTATGAGTTACACTTTAGTTGGTTGCTCATACTCATCACTTTCATCACCTGGGAGCTATCAGAAGGTGCCACTTTTCTGGAGATCAAACCCTTCGAACCACTGGCCGCAAAGTTTTGTACGTTGTGGTACTCCAGCGACATGAACAAGCAGTGTCAGTCGAATGTCGTCTTCCACGCTTATTACAACCAATTGAAGGATGCAATCTAGTCTACACTGCACCTCACACCTAACACACTTCATAGGTTTAGACCATTGATCAAATTCAGCGCGGACCACCCTGAGAAGCACAAATAGAAACTCTAGTCGTACTATAAGTTTACAAAAGAAGACTTGGAGCAGATTACCAAGGAATGGTCGGTGGAGCTCCTTATACCAGTGGACCCCATAGAAATATCCGATCTGGAAATCCCTGAAGCTATACTAGATGCACCTAGACCAAGCAAGACTAAGATGGATGATGAAGTTCAAGATATCCATAGCACATCCACAAAGACTACTTCGATTTCACCTGTGGAGGTTGGTGAAGAACTAGGTGGCACAAAGGTTGAGAAAAATAAAGGCGAGGTTACTCCACCTAGAGAGGAGGAGGATCCCTCTAAGAAAAGGAAGGTCACCCCACCAAATCCCTCATCCCAAAAGAAAACTAAGGCCACCCGGACTACGTTTAAGACTACCCTCACACAGGACAACTTTGACTTCTTGATCGTTGTGTTGAATGATGCCTCACTAGAGATCATAGAAAGGAAAGAAGTGAAGTAGGAGGATATATTCAGCCAACTCATGGGTGAACTTCAAGAAGTGCATTAGGCACTCCAGTCCAGCTGAGCCGTTTCTACTATGGCCTTGATGACGAGAACAGAAGGAACAAGAGATGAGCCCACCCAATTACACCAGATCACCGAGAAAGTCGAAGCTCACCTTCGATGAGTTCAAGAAGACACAACACAAGCCACCCAGACTTTAGCACAAGTACAGAGTGCACTTATCATACAATAGAGGAAGGAAGAACAGGAGCAGCTTGCATTACAAGTGAAGTGGGAGGAGGAGAAAGAAAAGTTACAGTCGAGCAAGGACCAATTGCTAGCAAAGCAACTTGACGTACAGGAATGAGTTCACAAAGCACTTCGCTCTGTGACGGTCATTGAAGTGAAAATTGAAGAACGTGTCCCACAGCAAGTGGCACAACTTAAATAAGTAATCCAACAACTTTAGCATCACATCACAAATATGGAACTTCGTACCGTGCTCGAGACTCCCCAAGAAGTAAGAGATCCAAGGGAGGCAACTTCCCATAGCACAGTCGACAGGTTAAAAGCCTTGGCTTTGGAATGTGTTGGTTGTGGAGCCTGATTANNNCCCCCTCTGCGGGGTCCGGGGGCTCCATCCCCCCGAGTGGTGGGTCTAGGGGCCAGTGGGGGTTCGGGGTTGAAGCCCCCGAAGCAAAAATTGCCTTATAAAAGTATATTGTAATTTCATTGTAAATCTGGACCATTCATTATAAGGTCGCAGATCTAACGGTAGAGATTATGTTAGGGTTTTCTTCCCTAGAAGGAAACCCTCTTTTATGAGGG
>SNQJ01S0175354.1:0-16938 GCA_010110895.2 Picea sitchensis | reverse complement strand
AGGAAGGACCTGGCAATTTCTCTAGTGGACGTAGCCCACACTGGGTGAACCACGTAAATCTGTGTCTCTCTTGTATTGTGTGTCTTCTGTGTTTTGTTTCTGCATTTGTTTTATTTTATTGCTCCACGGTCCTGTTTTTCTAACAGAATGTAAGGATTTGAGCACTAGAAGTGCCTAGACTTATGAGAACCTCACAAAGAAACTAGAATTGCAGACATTAGAGGCACAACTCCAAGAAGTAAAGCAGCATGCATGTACTCTACAGGCACATTTGAAGGCCTTGAACCCAGTTAAAAGAATGAATCGATTTCCAGAATAACGCACCACCCAAAAACATGTACACATGCTGCAAAGTAAAGTGGTGGAAGTCTCTCAACAACTTCAACCACTCCAAGAGAAAGCATGCCAATTGTTCACTGAAGTTGAGAGCTAGGAAGTCGATCTTAAACAGGTTGTCATCACCGCAAAACAGTGCATGGAAGGACCAGTAAACGATGCAGTGATCCAGGAGTTCACTGAGAAAGTGGTTGTCGCACTGTAGCAGGTCAAAGTAGCTCGGTCCAACCTCGAGACATTTGAAGCAGAGTTGATCAGACCAGAGTGACTCGGGACGAGTCATAGGTGAGTGTTGGGGGCCTATTGGCCCTTGACCAAGTTTTGAGGAAAACTTGGTCATATTTGACTGTTTTTGGACTTCGACAGCCTGTCAAAGATGGAGCACCAAGCAAAGCAGAGATCATGGGATATCAGCCCACTTTTGGGGCCCTTTTAGGGTTTTGGGTTAATGTAATGGGAAAGGGATGTCAGCCCATGGGTTTACCCATGTTTTAGGCCTATTTTGTAAAGTATAAATAAGTAGCTAAGAAATGTAAGAGAGAGGGAGAAGATAAGCTAAGTTCTAGAAAAGGCTTTGTGTATTGTGTGACTGACTTGTAGAGTTGAGTGCAAGTGTTGTAAGTGTTGAGTGCACGGATTGTAAGAAGGCTATGTGCTAGATCTACTTGGGGAAGGAGGATCTGGCGAGGTGCACACAGATCTCCTGTCCTATGAGGAGTATAAGTGTAAGCTATGTGTTGTAACCTGATTGACCAAAGCTAATAAAGAAGAAGAAGACTTTGTGGACGTAACCCCAGGGTGGGGGTGAACCACGGTAACTCTATGTGTTGTGCTCGCTGCTTCGACCTAATGTGTTGGTTTCTTTTCATATGTTGTGCTTGATATGATTATGTTATGTGCTTTGCTATGATATACTTAGATAGATCAACTTTGCTTTGTGCTTCTTATATGGGTGGGTATAGATTTGACATATATGAAAGTGTTGAGTGCTAGACCTATTTGGTTGTTGCTAAGTACTAACTTAACCTAGATCTAAGTGAATGTTGTGGTGCTTTGTTCCATCTTCGAAGTGCCATGAGGGTTAAATATTGATGGACGATCTATGCTAAAGTGCTTGCTAAGAGTAATAATCACATATTTGTGTCCCAGCTAAGGTTGTAGACACCTAATTCTTGCAACCACCCTTGCCTCTACCTCGGGTTAGACTTCATATGCTTCATAGGTGTTTTCGAAAGGGTCGGTAGTTAGGGTTTTGTTAGTGCATTGTTGAATCATGGAACCCTGGGTCTGCCCCTGTGCCAACAGAACCAGTACCAGCAGATGGAACCAGCTATTGAATAATTGAAGGAGGATTTGAAGAACCTAACATTTCAGTTGAATCAGAACAAGAACAAGGACAAACGAGAATCTATTTGGTGCACCACATGCAGGATGGAAGGACACCACAAGAACGAATGTCCAACATTCGTGCAATATATGGAAATAGGCATGCCAAACCTGCTACCACGGGGAGGATTATGGTGCAAAATATGTAAGAAACTGGGTCACGACCCTTAGCACTGCACGATGATGCAGAAGTACTAGAAAGTTCCAAAGAATTCTTATTGCACGTTTTGTAAGTCAGTAGGCCAGGACAACAAAGATTGCATAACTATGGAACTGATGCAGGAAATAACATCAGACACATACAGAGTATAGGTCGAAATGATGACTGGGCAAGAAACACCATAGTTCAATCAAGCCCCAGCTCCATACAACACTATGCAAAAACAGTACAACACTGCGCAGCAACCATACAACAATGCACAACCACAGTACAACCTGGCACAACCCCAGTATAATACCGCATAATATAACCAGGAACCACCATATAATGCATCGAGAGGGGACCGAGAAGGCCATTGAGGAGAAGGACGCACCAGAAGAGGCTTCGTATGTGGCAGAGGACTAGTCACATGTCACAACTATCAAAAACCGGGACATTATGCATACGAATGCCCACTACTGCTAGCAACTTGTATGTATTGTCACGCATCGGATCATGAGACAGAGGAATGCCTGACACTATTAGTAAATATTCAGGAAAAAAGGAACTAGAACAACCAGAATGTTCAATGGATTTCAGCCGAAGCAAGGGAGGATGGATGGAACATCAACATAGTCACCCGTGGAGGAACAAAGATAGGAAACAACATAGTCCGACAAGAACCCACACAGAACCAGTGGGTAAAGAAGAACATTGAACCAAGGAAGCAGTTTGACACGCCCAAAGAAAAGGAGACTTTTAAGGAAGCCAGACAAGAATTTTAGAAGAGGGACACAACGTTGAATTCCACTATGCAACCAACCCATGAAGCCCCAGAATACAAAATTCCTCCATCATTGGACCATAACAAACGAATTCCACCCGAGGGACAGGTAAGTACTATCAAAGAATTTTTGCAGTCATGCATCAAAATGTTAAGTGATCCTTCATCTGTGAAAATATTGCAAAACATCCTAGAGAAATGTAGCAATGAGATGGAACCAAAGCTAGAAACAAAAATTGTCAATAACCTACACACAAGAAGAAGAACAAGTAGGGAATTTAGATTGAATCCTAACATTGGGGATTTCAATATGGGAGATATCATACTCGACCTAGGATCTGAAGTGAATGTGCTACCCAAGAAAACCTGGCAATGCATGGGAGATCCAACATTGGGATATTCAAATGTCCAACTAAAACTAGCAAACCAATATAGGATCCTACCAATAGGGAGACTAAAAGGAGTAACAATAGATCTTGATGGTGTGCGCACTAAAGAAGATTTTGAAGTCATCGAAATAGTAGATGGAACAACACCATACCTGACACTACTCGGTTTGGAATGGACATTTGACAAATAGAACATAATTAATTTGAAGACAAGGAAAATAGAATTTGAATCTGGAGATTACAGGGTCAGAGCACCACTAGATCCATCAGAAGGGGAGAGGCTCATAGAACCCACTTGCCTGGACTTAGAGGAAATCGATCAGTTGTACAGAACAACTGCACACGAGGAGGATTGTGTAAACCCAACTGCAGATGGGGTATTTAATTGGAACAATATTACTTCGTGTGAAACAAATTCAGACACTAGGCTATAGAACTGGCAACAGAGACTACAAGAAGTATCCAAGAGAAGATGTTCAAGAATAGACCACGCAGTATGATGGATAGGCATAGAAATCAAAGAACCACCTAGTTGTCATAGACTATATGATTTGGAAACATTCTTGACACTATATGAAGACGAAGTACTAGAGAACCAGAGGCTACTAGCATTGGATTTAGCGCTCAAGACCACAACCGCGAGATGGTGGGGTGCACACAAGGAGACTATCACTAATTGGTACCAATGTAAGTGGTTATTGTGCATAAGGTTTGGCGCAAAATAGAAAAACAACAAACAACGGAGATATGAAGGACTAGGGACACCAATGAAACATGTGGAAAAGTGAAAAATGCTATGAAAATTGACACCACCAGAGGAATGGCCTCACCACATTATTCACACTTTAGAAGGCATACCAACAAACTGGTATACAGATAAGAAACTGCACAAAGGAACTACAACATGGGCAACATTGCAATAGAATTTTACAATCACTTTCTCATTCGAGCATGAGAACCCCAACATAGATGCATCCCTGAAACAGATCAGAGGAGTCATATTCATTGAAGAACTGGAAATAGATCTTATTACCAAAGAGAAGCAGCGAAATAAGAATACAGTAAAGGAACTATTGTCATGTTACCAGGTATAGGAGGAAGCACCAGACGAAGATGACATGTGCGACATTTAGATTGAAGAAGTAGAAGGAGAAAGATATGTGAAGGGACCACCCATAGAATCTAAAGTTATTTTCGCACCAATCAAGGTAACTAAAGTTAACAACAGAACATCCCAAAATGGCCACAATTGGATACTACTACGATGAGCCAACAGTAGAAAGCATTACCGATTTGCTTCGGAATACAATGACTTATTTCCTACAACATTTATAGAGATGAAGGGTATAGCAGGAGAACTGGGAGAGATGAAAATACCTCTCAGACCCAAAGCGAGACCGATTAGACAATGACCATATAGACTGAACCCCATATATAAATAGAAATTTAAAGAGGAGATCTACCGGATGCTTGAAGCCGACATAATCTAACCAGTCGAGGAATCATAATGGATAATCCCAATGGTTGTACAGGACAAGAAACAAGGAAGAGGGATTAGGATATGCGTCAACTTGAGGAAATTGAACGATGCATGCCTACAGGACCCATTCCCTACATCGTTCATGGATGAAGTGTTAGAGAATGTGGGGGGATATGAAGCTTACTCATTTACTGATGGATTCTCAGGCTACCATCAGATTAAGATAGCACGGGAGGATAGATAAAAGACCACGTTCGCGATAGAATGGGGATCTTACCAATATAGAGTCATGCCATTTGGACTGAAGAGTGCACCAACAATATTCTCCAGAGTGGTTATTGCAGCATTTAAAGAATTCATCCATCAGTTTCTTGAAGTATACCTGGACAACTGGACAATCTATATTATGTTGAAAAACCATGTGGAAGTTTTACGCTTGATGCTAGAACGATGTAGATAGTATCAGATATCACTAAACATAAAGAAATGTATATTTGGAACACCATTTGGGATAATTTTGGGCCATATAGTATGCAAACAAGGGCTATTGGTCGATCCAACAAATATCACAATCATCGTTAATTTACTAGCGCCAAAAAAATTCCATCAGCTACGAGCGACATTAGGACACATAGGATACTATCGGAAATTCATCAAAGGATATGCGCAGATCACAGAACCAATGGAAAAATTGCTAAGGAAGGATACAAAGTACCAATGGAATGACATGTGTCAACACAGTCTAGATACCCTGAAGGAAAATATGGTCACTACATCGATATTATTATTTCCAGACTGGGGCAAGACGTTCCATGTGCATGTAGTTGCATCAACGATAGAACTTGGAGCTATCTTAGCGTAGCCAGGAGCAGGAGACTTGGATCACCCGACAACATTCACAAGCAGAAAACTATCTGATTCAGAATAGAACTATAACACAATGGAAAGAGAAGGCCTAGCTATGGTTTACGTACTTCATAAGTTCAGACACTACCTATTGGGAAAACATTTCAAGATGTTTACAGATCACTCAGCCCTGAAATACCTAGTCAACAAGCTAGTGTTGGGGGGGAGAATCTATCGATGGTTACTATTATTTTAGGAATTTGAATTCGAAGTAATCGTCAAACCAGGAAAACTAAATGAAGGACCTGACCACCTATCACGGGTCACAAATGGAGAATAACCCATGAGCTTAGAAGACAACTTTATGGATGCACAGTTATTCTCAGTACAGATTACTGATGACCACTTCATAGAGATCATCTAGTACTTGAGCACAGGTACCGCGCCGCAAGATTATACAATTGCACATAAGAATAACCTGGTAGTTCGCGCAGTTGGCTATCAATTGATCGCAGGACATCTATATAAAATGGGTGCAAATATCATTTTATGAAGGTACATGTTAGAGCACGAATGGCCAAGAATTTTAGCAGAATCCCACGAGGGATTGACAGGAAGACACTATGTAGGAAAAGATACCACGCAGAAGGTACTCCGCACGGGATTATGGTGGCCAACGATTCATAGAGACTCGGAAGAGTACTGTCAAGGATGAAATGTTTGTCAAAGGGTAGGCAAACCCAACAGAAGGGACAAGATGTCGTTACGACCTCAAGTGACATTACAAGCATTTGATAAACAGGAAATAAACTTTGTGGGACCTATTAACCCACCAGCCAAAAGAAAAAGGGAAAGATACATCATCACCACGATGGAATACCTAACAATATGGGTGGAAGTCGCACCAGTAAAAGACTGCAATGCAGAGACCGCTGCACACTTCTTATTTGAACAAGTAATTACTAGGTTTGGGTGCCCAAGAGTTTTGATGAGAAACCAAGGCACACATTTCATAAATACCACCATCCACGTGATGCTCAAATAATTTCAAGTTCACCACCAGAGAATCACACTGTATCACCCACAGGCAAATGGCACTGTAGAAGCCTTCAACAAAATTCTAGAGAACGCACTGACAAAGATCTGTAACGTCAACAGAGATGGTTGGGACCTCAAGGTGCTAGCAGTATTATGGGTGTATAGGACGACATGTAAGAAGTTGGCAGGGAACACACCATTCAAACTCATCTACATCCAAGAAGCAGTAGTGCCATTAGAATTTTTAGTACCCAGCTTACGTGTAGCTGCTATCACACAAATGAAAAAATGCAACGCAATCCAGGAAAGACTGAACCAGATGTTAGAAATGAAGGAAGATTGAATCCTAGCAGGATTCCATCAACAAGTGCAGAAGACCAGAGACAAAGCATGGCATGATCGACACATTAATATGAAGACTTTCACGGAAGGAGACCTAGTATTTCTCTACGATAGAAAATCGTTTCATCACCTAGGAAAGATGAGAATGCATTGGTTAGGACCATACAAGGTCAAATATGTAACATACAGTGGAGTTGTATAGTTAATAGATTTAGCAGGTGCATACCTTAGAGGAATGATCAACAAGAGCCAACTGAAGATGTAAAAGTACATTCGACCACCCACTGAGCAATAAAAAAAAAAACCTGAAAAGCCATGAAAAATCCACAGGACACTCAAAACAAAAATGCAGTAAAGGAAAGAGCAATGGCTACATGCCTAAGCAAACGAGCGGGAAATGGAAAATTGGAAAAAAGCAGGATGACAAGACAACACTAAGCAAAATTAAGGCACAACAAGGACTGATGGAACGTCACATTAAACATGTCAACTGGAAACGATAAGAGAAACATAAGGGAAAGTATGAAACTGCCACAAATGCATTGAACCCACAGTTATGGTGTATTAATCGAATCATGGAGGAAGCGTCCTTTATAAGCTTCATGACAAGCCCATACAACATGCGAGCACAGAAGCATCTTGTCTATTTGCGAAAGGAGAATAGAGAGAGAGAAACAACAACTCAAACGAACAGAACAAGACCACATTCCTCTAAAGTCAGCAAACGTTCGACACTCACCATTATGGCACCACCAAAGTCTATTGAACTCGGCCAGACTGTTGGACCGACCAGAGTTCAGACTAGGTCACGAGGACCATTTGAAGAAAATGAGCAACAGCAACTGGAGATCGTCGATATTGATGATATCCCATCCCTAGAGATACCACTGATTAACTCTACACTGATACTCGAGGAGATTCAGCATCCACAACTAGAGGAACTGAAAGAGGACACGCAAGCAGAGGCACAGGAACCTCAAAATGAGGAAGAAGAACCCCAACAGGAAGTGCAACTAGAAAGCACTGAACCAGCCATGGAAGGTAACAACACGATAGATAATCAAGGGTCAAAAGGGAAACCAGATGAGTCGTAGGTACCCAGCTTCGGTCAACCAGCAAAAGAGATCACGGGAACTACCTTGGCTTAGCCAGAATGGCTTCCAAGGCAGAAACTAGTAATTTATGGAACTTCATACCAACCACCACAACATGAAGACAGAGTTCTAATACCAATATCACCTCTCAGGAAACCGGCAGCAGAAATTGTGCAACCACGCATACCAGAGGGAGTACAAGTAGATTCGCAGCTACTGGGTCATGTGGGAAGCTCAAGTATTCTGACCATGACGTCTTAGATGACACCAAGTACCAAGAATGAACACCAGGGGTTTTTATGAAAAACATAATAGTCAACCAACTTGGAGAAACAATCATCCAACCACATTAATGGGCAATTGGACTGGACTGAACCGACATTTTAGGGTTGTTGAAACTTCCACACTTTGGTAGAGGCTAGTATGCGACAGCATGTGTTAAGAAGATATTATAAATTATGCATGGAGAGGATATATGGCTGGACAAACCCATCCCCATAATTGTTTATCTTATTGCACAGATAACAGGACTACCTAGTCGGGGTATGAATATCGCATTGATTCTGGACGATAAATCCAAGGAAAAAGCATTAGCAAAGGAAATGAAGAATAAATATGGTACTACGAGGGGGACAAGAGGCATTATAATCAAATGGATCAACAATGCAGCAACACAATTGGGTGCAAATATCTTAGCCTGTAAGTTGTTAAGAAAATTCTGCAAAGACGAAGTACCGGTAGGGGTCATTGTAGTTGCAGCTCAGTGCACAGAAGGCACCTTCGTGAGTTGGGCGCCTTATATGTTAAACTTGTTTCAAGTGGACTGCAAGGATGCACAGGAACTCGCCACATAATTCCATTACTCATGGTTTCTCACCCTCATAACCTTCATGGGATGGCGGGAACCAGAGTATTTAGTTTTTTCTACTAGACCATAGCCAGCAGGAGCGAGATATCTAGTACTGAGATCTGGAACATAGGCCAGACAGAAGAGGGAAAATGGAATCATATTTAAGCATACCTACGAGACATGAAGGAAGTTATTATTCAGTCATGGAGAATAACACCAAAAGCTATCGCGTGATATGGGGGCATCGCTAACTTCTGGGCTACACGTCAAGCCATGTGGATACAACCAAGGAAAGATCCAAATAAACAGTGGCTACTAATGTGCTACTACATCACAGAAGGTGATATCAACATGGTCATCAACGAATGGCCTGATGAATGGAGGATCCCATCCATTCCCCAGGAAGTACCGAAAGGACCTACAGAAGGAGAAGCAACGCAGGTGGAAACACAGCCTCCGCAAATCCCAGTGCCCAAGAAACCGAGGATGGGCCAAAAAAAACCGACTCATGAAAACGAAGGGTCAAAGAAGATAGAAACCCATAAGGGTAGATCTGATATATAATTGTGTGAAGTAGGATTAGGCTGGTAAATGATATCTAGATGTTGTGTTGTTGTTGTATTGGATCCACTTTGCATTTCCTCTAGTTGTAGATACCTGTGTTGCCGATACCTATCTTGCAACCCCCTATTTCTACTTCGGGTGAGATTGCATCTTATTTGCAGGTGTTTTCGAAAGGGCCAGTAGTTAGGTCTTGTTGTTGCGTTGTTAGAACTGAACCCTGGGTCTGCCCTTGTGTGCCAACAAATGGTTCTGTTGTCGGGACTGAGATCTTATTGAGGGAATGTCAAGGTGGTTTCCTTCGAAGATAGAGATTCAGAAGTGGATAGAATAACAAGAGAAGGACTTCGCAGAAGCCAAGAACAAGAACCATAATCTTAGCACAGAAGACTGGTTGGGAAGGTATATCTTTACTGATTTACACGAGATTTTCTTTGGAGGAATTCACAAAGAGTTATACGAGTGGTTAGCTAGATTAGTAGATACCTATTTTGAGATTAGATCTAGATTTCCTGTGGTTTGGACCTCGGCGCTGATCAAGAAGCTCAAGAGAGTTGATAACGACATGTCAAGAGAAGTACATCACTGGTTTGATAGCACCGTTGGAGGGTACATCACCGAGTTTTCTATTGATAGAGTAGAGTCATATAGCTTGGTAGAGAGATATTTATTTAAGGGACCTAGAGGAAAATTTTTACATTTTCTGAAGTTGAAGATCAAGATGTTAATGCATGAGAAGAACATATTGAAAATACAGTAGTGGGTCAGATTGAAAAGCTAATGTTCAAGAATTTAGACAGCGACAACGACACAAAGGTTGGACATACGCATAGTGGAATGGTCTTCAGAGAAGTTCCTTTAGTGAACTTGTTTGAGCAGAATCACGAACCACTTATGTAGAAAGAAGGGTTTTACAGTGGAGAAGAAGAAGAGTTACTGAATGAGGAACATTCAGAGTTCATTGGGCCAAGAGAAGAAAAGACTATAGAATCTCGCCGAGAAGAATCAGAAACTTCAATAACTGCGTCGACTGTCGAAGTAAGTACTATTACTCCTCCTATTGTTTTAGAAGCATTAAGTAACCAGAGTAATCAAAGTAGTCAGAGTCGTCAAAGTAATCAGAACATTGTTACAATCATTTCAGCACATACTCAGTCAGGAAACCTAGGAAGATCCATGGAAAATGAGATGAGGTTACCCACCTTTAGGGGAGATGGACCTGAAGATCCTGATCAACACTGGTTTCTGTGTGAATCTGTATGGAGTATTAAGAATGTCACTGACGAATTTGTTAAGAGAGATCAGTTTAGTACTACCCTAAGAGATCGTGCACTGAGTTGGTACATGAAATTTTTCCAAGGAGTTGCACAAATGAAACCAATGAACGAGATTAAGACTGTGTTGATTATTGAATTCAAGAAACCTAAGTCAGAGTCAAAATGCATTACATAGATTAAAGAAATCAAGAGTAAAGTAGTTGAACATGTTTGGGAGTTTGATCATAGGTTTAAGACCTTGACAGGCTGTTTGACTTTTCAGATCCTCGACGAGAAGAACAAAGAATGGTTCATCACTACCCTCCTACCACATATCAGATTCCCTCTGATGCAGTAGAAGATTTCTTTGCAAGCTGAGGCGTTGGAGATCTCCATGAAAGTAGAATCAACCCCCATGGGAGAATCCATCTCAGGTATGAGTCAAATCCTGAGCCAATTAACCAGCTTGTCTTTGCAAGTTGAAGATACGAAGAAAGACAAGGGAAAAGATAAAAGAGAATACACTTGGTGTATCAAATGCAATTTAGAAGGTCATAATAAGAAGAATTGTCCCCTATTCCATGAATACTTTTCTTCTGGAGCTCCAATCTCTTTGAAACATGTTACTTTACCTTGGTGCGAGGTATGTAGAAATAGACATTGCCCCGGTGAATGCTATTACATACAAAAATATGTTTAGGAACCTACCAATCTTTACTGCACATTCTTTAAATCCATGGGGCATGATGAGAAGGATTGTAGCGCTTATGATGTCTTGCATGAAATTTCAATGCATACATATAGGATTCAAGGTGAATTACAGCAAGAAGGAAGCACTACACAATATACTTCCCTAGGAAGAGGAAACTTCAACCCTCGTGGTGGATTCAGAGGAAGAGGATGAGAAGGAGGGATGGGCTGAGGTTGAGGTCAGATCATATGTTATAACTGCGCATAGCCAGGTCACTTGGAAAGGGATTGTTAAAACCCTTGTACCACTTGCAGTTACTGCAACTCATTTGAACATGTCATAGAATATTTTCCTACATTGTTATCCAAACTTCAGGAGAGATGAGGAGAAAACCAACAAGTAAAATTGATCTCTCCAGAAAATAAAGATTCTTGTACCTTTTTTGGAATTGATAAAAAATGAGGATTTTAAAAAATATTTATCAAAAATGTTACAGCCAGAAACATCTCCAAATGCCACTGATTCCATAAATCTGCAAGATGAAAAACCAACAATGATTTTAGGTCCTTTGATAGAAGACAGAGGTGACTCATCCCCACCTTTCTATAATTCACTGAATATACATGATAAGGTGCTACACAATTGTCTCATGGATTCAGGGGCATCCCACAATCTTATGCCAAAATCTGTTATGGATGAACCTGGGTTAGAAATCACAAAGACATGTCATGACTTATATTCTTTTGACTCTAGAAAATTCAAATGTCTTGGAGTCATTAAGGATATGGTGGTGACCTTATTTCAGCTGCCCATGAAGAGTATAGTTATGGATATCATAGTTGTTGTTCAAGATCCTAGATAAAAAGACTTGGGGGAACCTTATAGATGGATCTCTCTTACGCTACTATTATTGTTTTTGGGGGAGAGCATAGAAGACTTTACAGGGAAACTCAATTGGATTACATCATTAGTGATGAAGAAAACCCCACCAATGACCCTATTTTTTCTTTTGATACAGATCTGAGATCTAGTATTTTGCAGCTCACCGATACCCCGAAAGCTCCTTTAGAAATCAGAAAAAAAGTCCATCAACTTTTCTGAAGAGTTTCCTCTAACTACTTATGTCTGGAATATGTTCTTTGATGGAGCCTCTTCTAAGGAAGGTGCTGGTGTTGGGGTGATCTTTGTCTCACCAACTCAAGAAACTATATCTTTGTCATATAAACTAGAATTTGAGACTACTAATAATGTGGCAGAGTATGAGGCTCTTATCTTTGGTTTGAGGGAAGAAAAAGAAATCGGGATAGAGGAACTGTCAATATTTGAGGATGTTGAATTGATAGTCCATAAGATTAAAAATATTTATCAAACAAAGCATCCTAGGCTTAGATCTTACAAAAATGAAGTATGGGATTTCGTCGACAATTTTTTCTCTGCTTTTAATATATCATTCATTCCTAGAGAAGAGAATATTATGGTTGATTCTTTGGCTGTATCATCAAGCATGTTGTGGTGGGAAATCCCCCTATGGACTAGCATTTAGGGTTATATTATGCATGCAGATAAGACCGAAAGAATCCTACTTTCTACCGTCGTCCTAGACCTAATCCCCATTTATTTAAAGAAAATACATGGTTAAACGAACATACCTTGTTCCGAATGTTCGATGTCGATCCTTCTTCATGCTTGATCTCTTGCTAGAAACTATCCTCCCAAGACTAAACTGCATACAAAACAAGCAACAAACTCTACATGCATTTGTTCTACAGATTAATGGGATAGAGATTCAAACATATATTCACTAAACTATGAAGAACTCATATAGTTGGACGGGAAAAGTATTTCTTTATTATTAACTTTAATGAATCAACTTACAATGTCGAGACCAGCCATTGCTCCACGAACCTAATCCTGGGCTCCTCTTCAAATGTCCTCCAACTTCTTTGCTTTGTATCTCTTTTTGCACAAGGATGGCTAAAGGGTTGGGACAATGGGAATGTGCAATTGGGTAGAGTTTATTTACTCTTATTCTCCTCCTCCAAATAGCACCCCTAACCCTTCTTTTATAGGCTAGAAGAAGCTAGGTATTTGGATGAACCCTCGGCCATGCATGGTCGGAAGATTCAGTTAACTCACCCAAAGCTGTGTGTTCTGTCGGCAACTTTCCTTTTTTCGTTCTTTTGTAGGTACACAGGTTTTTTTAGGTCAGCTAGCATGTACATGCATGCAGTAATGGAGTAGGGCATGTGGGCCCTTATAAAAGAGGTTTTTTAAAGAGTTGTTCAACAGTGCTTTGGCAAAGAAGGGATCTGAGATGGCCTGATGCCAGGTAAGCATGTATGGTGCAAATTAGGGTTATAGCAGATGCCCCCTAATGTGTGAGGTCAGAAGAGCATCTGATGGCCGAAAGACATTACCAATATTTACTGATGTGCTAAACAAGTCAACCTAGGGACCAGGAACCGGGAGGCGTCGTCTACAAAATAACAAAGTTCTCACCGAGGCGGGCATACCCATGCTCGGGATAGAATAGAATCATGGCTACCAATCAAATACACTATAGATCCATGTCAAATAACTATATAAAGTGTAGCCGCGAACAATACACAATGGAGCTACATCTCAAAATCAAAAAGATATATATTTAGAGTATCCATCTTTTAGAAGATGATACGGCCTGATGGTTGGAGATGAGGTCTTCAGAGATCGAGAAACATCTTCAAAATCTTCAAAACTCGGGTAGGAGTGTAATATGAGTGTACGACTTCACTACCCAAAGGTCTTCGATGGCTCATCGGTAAAAGACTAGAGAATCTTGACGATCAGACTGAAGGCTTCATTGATTTCGAACAAAGACTTGATTGGACATTCAAGATGGTCGGGTTTGAGGGCAAGAGTCAAATTGCAGAGGGGGAGACTCAGGCTTGGTAGAAACTTCCCTTGGAAAACAGCGCAACAAATGATGAGACTTAGGTAGCATGGAATTAATCATAAGTTTACGAAGCAGGAGGCAATGCAAACTCTCCATATGTTTGAAAGAATAACCAAACGGAGGAGGACACAACTCTATGTAGCGAGAAAAGATTCATAAGGTCGTATTACATCCCATAGTTTGACGTACAACATACAGATGTGCTTTATCCAAGGGCGACTCATTATGCTGCCAATAAAGAAAATACTTTTCCCTTCCTCTTTTTGGGGTATATTTTTTTTGTCTTTTTCAATAATTTTGGAAAAATGAATAAAGGAATGTTACGTTACAATGGAGGAATGAGTGTTACAAACATATAAGTTCAAGGCGCAAGCATAATACTGATGCTCAAAATAATGATACTCGGGAAAAATCCTCCAGGGGCCAAGGGTGTTAATATGCAGAAGAAAAGTGCTACAAGGCTGGTGTATAAGGTATGCAAACATGGTTAACAAAACACACAATGGTAACGTCCTTCGATGTAAGTTTAACAAGCCCAAAGAAGGTAAGCTTGGTGGTTTTTCATATTTAGAGAGTCTGAAAAAACATAAAATGAGACTCCATTGGGGTACCTTTTTCGAAGATAGTCTATTCGGTTCAAAAAAGGGGTAAACTAGCACCGACAAGACGTCTATTCAAAACCATTTTAATGAGTGTGAGAGAGACAATATCACTCGGCTATTTTTTCATTTTTAAGGAGTTTGAAAAAATCTTAACTATGGACTCTGTTAGGAATTTTCTTTTGGACCAGTTTAACGAGTGTGAAAGAATAAGGTCACTCGATGATCTTTTCAATTTTAGGGAGTCTGAAAATAGCTTAACTATGGACTCCGTGGGGGTTCCTTTTTCGTAAATTTAGTCCCTCGGGCCCAAAAAAGGGTTAAAATGATACCTGAGAGTACTCTTCTAGAGAACTGGAGTTCCATAGAGTATACCTTTGTTCGTATAGTTGGTCGTCTAGACCAAAAAAGGGGAAAAATACCACCGAACAGACGTGACTTCAAATTTCAGTTTAACGAGGGTGAAAGGCTGCAAGATCCCTCGACAATCTTTTCATGTTTTGAGGGTCTAAAAAGGGCTTAAAAGAAGACCTGTTATATATTTTGGGAGTCTTGAGGGTGAGGTCAAGAGCAAAAAGGAATCATGCAAATTAGGCTCAAACTCATAATCAGGAAAAACTACAAGGACTCCCAAGCCTACAGTGATTAGAGACAGCATGGACACCATAATGCAACCAAGATCTACCTAGGGAATCCATGTTCCGGTAAGATCTACCACCAAGTCATGACACTTCTAAACCATCTATGATGGTTCTATGTCGCAACCTGATGGGATCGATCCTATGGAAAAGGAAAAAGACAATGAGATACAAAAGTCAGGGTAGAAACCTAACCTACATGCTCAAGTTGATCCTTGGAAAAAAAAATCACGGACCGTCGAAAAGTACCCAAAACTCAAAAAACCTGTCCCGATACCCGATCATATCCCTCCCATGCAACTTCTGAATCACTCTAAATGGTTTTTGGTTTAAAGAAAATGATAAGGGAGGCCAAAAAAGTGACAAAAAGAGGCCAAAAAGTCTATAAATAGAAGCTGGCAGCTCATTATCACCATTGTTGATTTGGAAATTGACTCTGGAACCAAAAAAAACCCTTTGTCAAAAGCGGTGATTCCAGGAGCTACAGTGAACGAAACGAACTTCTGTCTGGACCAAGTAAGTACAAACTCTCTTATCTTACATTTTAAGTCTTTATTTTTGCATTGGGTTTCATTTTTTAGGGGGGCGTCGACCTTTAAACGGTCGACCCTAGGTCCACGCGAGCTATCTCAGGACAGGCCGTGTGTACACACGACTGTCACTATTACGGCCCGCGTGGACCCCCTTATTGAATGAAAAAGGATTAAAAATCAAGGTTTAACTCTCCTGAAACTTGGTGTTTTGCAGAATGTATGTCCACTGGAGAGAAAGAGAGCATGAAGAGGTTAGTGAGTTGGTCGGGGAAGACCCCAATGTTGTGGCTGCTTTGATTCAATGTGGGTTACTAAGTTTTTCCTATGTCCCTTTATGCAGGCACAACCTAGGCTATTGAATGCCTTGGTTGACTAATGACATCCAGATGCAGAGGCATTCATGTTATACGGGCAGTCACTGGTGCCCACGACCGAGGACATTTATTTTTTGACTGGCCTCTCCTGAAGAGGAGAACCAGTCAACTTCCATACTTTTCCTTCGGGGCCGCATAACATAGAGGAATTGATAGTGTTAGCACTCTGTAAATTTCCTAGAGGCTGAAAAAGAATAAATCCACAAAGGTAACTTTATCCAACCGCTTTTAAAGCTGGGATCTGGCCCTTCCAGCTTCAGAGAGGGATATCTCTATATGATTTAACTTTGTTTTTAATTTAGATGTTAGGCTAGATAAAGGAATAGGTAGGTTTTGTTGTAAAAATGTTTTTAGAGTTGGTTGAGACAGTCTACACATCCATTGGGCTATGGGGTCTACGTTAAAATAAACATCAGATACAAACCATAAACGTAAAGGAAATGCTTCCACAGGGCGAGATAATATACTCACTGGATATTTAATAGCTTAAATGATGGATAGAAGAAAAGATAAGAAAGATAATTCAACTAAGAAGCAGTTAAGAATTCCTTAATTGAAAACCTCAGAAGATAAACATTAAAACCTTTAAAGTCAAAAACAGGGTATCTAAGATAAATCCTACAACATACGTTACTTTTAAAGATTAGTTTCAGAAAACAATATGATCACA
>SNQJ01S0175353.1:33010-51201 GCA_010110895.2 Picea sitchensis | reverse complement strand
GGACATGTCGTTGTATTATATTAAATGAAAGTAGAAGATACAACCAGATCGCCTTGATGTCGCAAGCTTCCTTTCAGTGACCCTTGGTTCCAACACACACACTTTCTCTATCTTTGCATGAAGAATATCCAATACAACTTGATAGACCAAAAAGAGTCTTCAAACTTCTATCCAAGCAGGGTTCTTCACACAATTCTTTCACCAATTCTTCATTTAATCTTGCTTAACCTTTTCCATGAGAAACATTTCAATATAAAGGAGAAGGAGAGATGGTTACATGGATGAGGATGATTCCACCAAATCTAAGAAGTCAGTAGGATGCCAACCATGTGAATGCCAACTCATTTTCTAGAAGATTCCCTTCTAGAACCTTCATGACCTCTTCTCTTTTCCAAGCTTAAAAATAGGTTTGCACCCTATTTATAGAGCATACTGTGAACAGTTCACACCCTATTTATAGAGAATACTGTGAACAGTTCGCACCCCAAGTGTGGGTTGCCTACGATAATGGAGAATTTTCGCACCCTGTAATATAGGCAGCCTGCGAACTCATATTAAAAATGTGTTTTTGGAAGAAGACAGCAGACACTTTTCTCAAGCAAAAAGTCCTTGTGGGAGCTTGAGTACATCACTAGTAGAGACATCACTAGAGTGACCAAAATTATGTGTAACATAATGCCCCCCAAAGTATGAGGCTGGAACTTGTGACAGCCGAAATACTTTGTAAACTGCGTGTGTGTGTCAGAAAGTAAGGAGCGCACCTAATCAGAAACCTGTGAACAACCAAGCATCTGCAGAATATAATACTAGTTCTAAGGTAGGCATTCCCATGCTCAGATAACAAATGAATGGAATCATAAACGTAGGTCATGGCCACCAATCATACACTATGGATCCATGTCGTCAAAAATGCTACATAGCCACCAGGAATACACTGTGGATCTATGTGAAAAGACTTGAATTAAGACATGGCCACACAACATACAAAGTGGATCTATATGTCGATACAAATCATACATACTCCATCGTAGCCTGGATCAAAAAGATGAGACCCAGGGTCTTCAGTCCCATCACCTGAAAGTACGAATCTAGCCATGCGATTACATGTGCTGAAATCCAACATGGTAGAAACCACTTGATTACCGATCATTGATGAAAACCGTTAACAAGTGAGAGGGAAATCATCATTGATGTCGGTGACTCTCAAGGTACCGAAGTATAATCCGAACGAATGCAAATGAATGAGCTGAGGTCAAGCACTCGGCGGAATCTCTCGATCAGGGATCGATGATGTGAAACCCCAGTCGAAAGCAAAGAGACCTGCCATTAAGGCATGTAGGTTCCAAGGTACTAAATGATTTCTAAGTCTTATTTATGGATAATGAGTTGGAGTCGACGGAATAAGACTCGTCACAAAAGGGCTTTGATGTATCCCCCAGCAATGACACGAAACAAGTAACAGATTTTGAGGATGAAACAAAGTATGAAGACAGATCGAAATAGACACAGGGAAGGCCGACATAGTAAGAATGGAAAACTGCAGACGGCCGACTCGATAGAGGGTTTGTTTGGACTTCTCTTGAACATATGAACGACACGACCAAAGAATTGGCAACACTGACTCAAAGACGACCCAAGATATAACCTTGTAGCAAGTCGAACGAGAGACAAATGGATTTCCCAACCCAGAGTAGGGGGTGTCATGTTCAAGAGCGACGCTTACTGCCATTAATATAAATACGAAAACACATCCCTTTCCCAAAATTTCCCCCACCATTTCTGGCGAGTACCTCTTTATTTTTACGCAAGCTTGAAAAGGATAACATATGCTTGCCGATGTAAGCTCATCCTTTGGATGAGTCTCTCGGAGTATATTTAATGAACCCTTGGAAGGAGTGGCTCGGTCCCATATGGGTCTTTCGATGTTTGTTTTACGAGTCCAAAGAAAGAAAACTCGGGAGTTTTTCATGTTTTGAGAGTCTGAAAAATACTTAAAGAGAACTCTCCCAGTTCCTTTTTCGTAAATTAGTTCGACGAGACCGAAAAAGTGATAAACTATCGCTCGCCGAACGTTTTCTTCCAATACTTTAACGAGCGTGAAGAGAACAAGATCGCTCGGCAATATTTTCGTTTTTACGGAGCATGAAAAGAGTTTAAAGGATACTCCCTAGCATTCATCATTTTTGTGTTAACATGACGAGTACGAAAAGACGAGAAAATGTATACTCAGTTACATTCTCATATATTTTCGAGCGCGAGAACGAACGAAGATTGAGCTCAAAGTTTTTCCTACAAAAACCCTAAAAAAGTAGTCGTATATGTGACAAAAAGAAAAAACACCCATACCCCCTTGTTCGGACTTCAAATTTGCCATATCTGCAGAAAACCATACTCACAAGGCTATTAGGGAATTAGGTTTTATAAGAAAAACAATAAAAATAATATAAAAAAATCAATAAAAAATAGTAAAAAGTGAATAAATATGGGTAAAAAGGGCCTTTTACCATTTCAATGTGATTTTTCCAAAAACTTGTCCAACATACCTCATTTTCCCCCAAATTTCTTTGCTCGACTGCGGGAGGCACAAAAAATCATTCGACGAACGGTTTTAGCCAACGAGGTAAGCTCTTGATCCTTCAACTTTTCCATGGTTTATTTTTGGTTTTTATTGGCAATTTTTTGAGTTTTAGGTCCAGTTTAGGGTCGACCATGCGCTCAAGCATTCTCGCAGGTGGGACTTGCGAGACCTGCGAGAATCTAAGATTCTCGCACTGTGCCAAAGGCTCACCTGCGGGGGCCGAAAAATGAATTTTAAAGTGAAGTTTTGCTCAATAAAAATTATGCAAAAGTTTAAAGCAAGTTGTTGACTCTCCTCTCACGGCTCTTTTGCAGGGGTTTGACCATCACAATGTTGGAATGGACAGAAAGGGAACATGAGGAGGAGGATGCCATTTTCGGGAATGACGCGGGCACAGTCGTTGCCCTCCGGGATTGTGGGCTCTTGAAATTCTTCAGGATTCCGGGCATGAGAGCCCAACTCAGATTGTTGGAATACCTGGTCCACACATGGGACATGGATCAACAGTTATTTCACGTGGGATTCCATATGTTGACATTAGATATTGAGGATATCTATTATGTAATAGGGTTTTCACGGCGCAGATACCATGCTAGTTTGACCGGAGGTAGAGGCGGCGGATTTCCCATGAGCGAATATTGTCGTCGATACTGCGTTCCCGAGGCAGAGAGAAGCAAGGTTAAGGTTGCCATTTGGGGGGTCCAAGATTTGACCCTGCAGACCATCTTGTTTACTAGTGCACGCATGGCTGGGAGCGCGGCTCCACACATGGATCTCCAGAGCTATTTCTAGTATGCCATAGAGTGTACAGAGCCTCAGGTCTTCAACTGGTCTAATGCAGTTCTTCGCAGTATGAAGAGACAATTGACGAAGTGCAGAAAGGGTGACTTGAAGTAGTTTGGGTACGGATCACTTTTGGTGTCATTATTCCTCGAGAGGGTCCCACTGTTGCGATTACAGGTTGATTGGGGTTTACCGGCCCCACAGGATCCGAGGATGCTGAGGTGGTGCAACCTCATGGCTCGACACGTAGAAGGGCCTATAATCAAGTATAATGATTCATTTTTCGACTAGTTGCGGCCCCAGATGTTGATGATTGACGACTACGCATATGTTGGTTTGGATTTTCGAGGGGATCCGGATTTGGCCCTGCCTGAGGATGCTCAGTGGGGTGACTTAGGTAAGAAGTACACATTTTGTTCTTTTTAAATGTTTTTTCAATTTTTATCATATGAAATGTTTTTGTGTTTGTCCAAGAACTAATCCAAATATCTCTTTTTGATGACACAGATGTGGGGCCATATCAACCTCCAGGGACGTCTCCCATTCAAAGGCGAGGAGAAGTAGCTCCAGTGGCGAGATGGGATGTCGACGACTATGAGGCAGTGGAACAAAACTTAGAGGGGTTGACTGCGGACGTCCCAGACATTGCTATTGGGGAGATTTCAAGACGTTATCAGCGCCATACTATGGGCGTGTCTGAGTCTCTCAGTCGACTGCTCCATAGGGTAGCCCGAGTAGTTGTGTGTTATCGTGAGCGTCATTCGTGACGCTATTTTGTAGAAGCTATGGGCTTCGTATTTTGAGATTTTGATCCTTGGACAAAAAAAAATTGTAAAAGCTTTTTGATCATTATATACATATATACGACTTCTACCGACTTATCTTGTGTTATGTTATACATGTAATGCGTGGTTGGTTTATAAATGTCCCAAATGTCTGTCTAACACATAGTTAGCTAAAGCATTAGTCATTGTATTTAAACATCTAGGAATTTGTTGATATTCGATATAATCAAAATAACGTTCCAAGAGGCGAATTCGTAAATATACCCGTAATAAAGTAGGACTTCGAATAACATAGACATTACTTAGTTGTAGTACTACTAGCTGCAAATCGAGTCATATAACCAGGTGGCAAATATCAAGCGAAATAGCATCAATCAACAATTCAATGATGGTGCTATATTCCGCAATATTATTGGTCGCACGACCAAGGCACACACCTCGCAGACTGATAAGTTTGTTTGTAGGTGCGTAAATTGCCCATGCAACAGAAGCAAGATTCTGAGTACTACGACTAGCGCCATCGGCGAAGCCAATGTGAGATAGCGAGGACTCCGACATCTGGAAACCAAGCACAACGTAAGATAAGCAGTCAGGGGCAGAGACCAAATAACGAGAAAAAACATACTAAAGTAACACACAAAAAGTATGATACAATAAAATACAAGCACTCATGCATAGGTGATCTTAGGCATAGTACTTCTTTAAGTACCACCCATTTCTGGGTTCACTTAAAGGGATACTGTCGTAGTCTACCAACTCATAAGCTCCTTTCTCCAAAACTCGTCTAACGATATAAGGACCTTGCCACATAGCTTCAAATTTTTCGGCTCTTAGCATATCTTGATCTTGTTCGTAAAGGAGAACCAGATCACCTTCGGAGAAAACGCGTGGCCTGACATATTTGTCGTATTGGGCTTTAACATGTTTCTTCTGGTCTTCTATAACTAGGGTGGCATCACGATAGGTTTCATCTAATTGCATGAGATACAACAGACGTTCTTCTTCGACAGAAGTGTTTGGTAGAAGTTTGACGGTCAGTTTTAAGGAGGGTATCTCACATTCAATCGGCAAGATGGCTTCTAGACCATAGACTAACTGGAATGGTGTAAACCCGGTAGTAGACTTAACAAATGTCCGGTTAGACCACAATGTTGAAAACAACATCATGTGCCAACTCATTTTGTGAATCCCTATCATTCGTCGAAGCATGGTAATGAGGACCTTGTTTATTGCTTCAACTTGGTCGTTAGCTTGTGGGTAATAGGGTGTTGAGTTTTCATGGAGAAGACCCAACTTTTCAGTGAGTTCGGACATCATGAAGTTTCTGAAGTGGCTACCGTGATCAGTAACGATAGCCTGAGGAACACCAAAATGAGCGATGATGTGATTGAATATGAATAATGTTGCAGTCCTTCGGGTATTGTCGAATGTTGGCATCGCCTCGGCCTATTTCATAAAATAATCTACAGCTACAATAATGTATCCATGCCCCCGGGCCGAGTGAGGGTGACATGTCATGAAATCAATACCCCATTTTGCAAAACGACCAACGGAGACCATAGGGTGTAGAGGAGCAGGGTGTGAACGTATTTTATTGTGGTAGGTTTGGCAAGTGTGGCATTTTTGGACAACAATTATACAATCGTTGAATAAAGAAGGCCAAAAATACCCCGCTTGTAAGATCTTCTCGGCAGTAGCATACCCAGACATGTGACCACCACAGGTTCCAGAATGGCATTCATTCAGGGCTTTCTAGGCTTCGTCAAATGTGAGGTAGCGTCGAAAAACGGAGTCAATCCCACGACGATAAAGAGTATCACCAAGGGTAATATACTGACGGGATTGGTAGCGTATTCGACAGCGGTTAGTGCTAGACAACTGGGGCTGGAAAGTCTGGGTCTAGAGATATATGATGATATCTCCATACCAAAGGTCATCGGAACTGATCAAGAAAAGGGATTCATCGGGTAATGAATCATCTGCTACATTTTTCGTGTCAGAGAAGGGAAAGTCGCATATCAACTCAACAAATACCAATGATTTCTTGGACTTAGCGTGTTCAAATTCTAAGTAAAACTACTGGAGTATTATGATCCATTTGGAGTATTTTTCCCCTAGCAATTGACGTGTAAGAATGTGTTGCATAGGGTTGCAGTTAGAAATTACCGTAGTCTTGCGAGAAAGGATATAGTGTCGGAAACGTTGAACAACCTGGACGGCTACCAAAGTCATTTTTTCAACATGTAAATACTTGGTTTTGGTAGTCGTGAGACTCCGACTCAAGTAATAGATGACATGTTCGTCATAAGAATCATCCTCCTGGACGAGAACCATAGCGATGGTATAGTCCGAGGCTGCGAGGTAAAGGAAATAATCCCGACTATAATCAGGTGGGAAGAGTAGACGGGTACGTTTCAAAGACAGTTTCAAAGCTTCGAAAGATTTTTTGGTAGTGGTATTCCATACAAACTCAGAACTTGTCTTAAGCAGTCGTGTAAATCTGAGAGTTAGCTTAGCATAGTTTGGGATGAAACGACGGAGAAAGTTTTCCTTCCCTTGCAAAATTTGTAACTGGGGAAGTGAGGAAGGAGGAGGAAGATTGAGAATCGCCTCGAACTTCAAAGGATCTAACCTGATCCCTTGACGTGAAACAATAATAAGTCCCAGAAGCCGGCCAGATTCTACGTAGAAAACACATTTGTGGGAATTCAAGCGTATATGGTAAAACCGACATCGAAGGAAAATGGCACAGAGGTGTATTGGATGATCTACTCGGCGCATGGAATGAGTGGATAAGTCATCGAGATATGGCTTCACAATGTGATTTATGTCATGAAAAGTGTAAGACATAGCACGTTGAAAAGTTGCACCGGCATTCTTTAAACCGAATGGAAGTTTCCGATAGGCGAAAGTGCCCCAAGGACAAATAAAAGAGGTCTTGTGTTGGTCCGCTGGTACGATATTGATTTGATTATATCCGAAGAAACCATCCATCAGAGAGAATATTTCACTTCCGGCACAATCGTCGACGATCTGGTCAACGAAGGGGGTAGGAAAGTTGTCTTTAGGACAGGCTTTGTTAATGTCCCTATAATCAATGCACACATGGATTGTGCTTTGTTTCTTGTCAATCGGAACAAGATTGGAAACCCAGTCAGTTAGAGCCACCGGGTAAATGAAGCCAGCCTTAAGAAGTTTCTCAACTTCAAGCTTGATAGCGGCTGCTTTACGTGGGTGGACCGGATGAAGTCGTTGTCGGACGGTTTTAGCGCCCGGGTATGTCTTAATTTCATGTACCACAATGTCGGGATCAATACCCGTCATTTCGTCATAGCTCCATGTGAAGACGTCACAAAATTCTTGGAAAAGAGACTTGTAGGTGACAACTTCGTCATGGGAACACGAAGCTCCGAAATGCACATTTTCGACAATTCCAGGTTTTATGGATATGTCGAGGGGGAGGGTGGGAGAGATGTTACTTAAGTCCCCTTCGTAGAACAGATCGTGTGTAGACTCGGGAACGATAGAAATGACGACAACGGTCGACGAGGTTGAGATCCGTTGGTAACCCTCGATGGTGTGTTGTTCCAGGAAGAGGATGGAACGATGATGTCCATCATCCCAAGGGGTGTCTTCCATGGACATAACAGACATAATCATCTCGTCCATGGGAAAAATGACGTGGAATGGATCTGGAGATAAATCACCAAGGGAGGGGGTCGAAGGGGTTGCCGATTGAATGGCTTGGTAAGTGGATTTGACCGAACTCAAAGGAATTCCGTCGCCATATCGAAGATGATCGTCGGGGTTGGGTACCATCCATGGGTCATAAGACGCAGGGGTTCCGCGAACAGAGGTGGAGATCATGTTGATCGAGGTGACAAACGGATGTGGAACATCGGGTGGTGGGATGGAGAAAGTACCCATCGGCGTGGAATCTTTAAGAAGACCCACACCGACGTTCTCATATCCAGGGGGGGGTTGCAATGAACGGTATGTGCATCGGAGTGAAAGAAGGCCAATTGGTCTACGGTAACTACTTTTCCTTGATCTGGGAAATGCACTACACGGAAAAGAGTGGACACAACTGCACGCATGGAATCGATCCAACTACGGCCAAGTAGAAGGCTGTAATCGAGAGGAGCGTCAAAGACCTCCACTTCAATGTTGAATTTTTTTCCTTCTAACATAATAGGAAACGAAGGGAGTACACCATAAGGCTTAAAACTAGAGCCATTGAAGGCTTTGATCCTGTTGTGGGATTCAGTCAAAGGAGGAGAGTCGATGGCTTTCTAGCAGGTAATAGACATGACACATGTCGAGGCACCCTCATCAATAATTGTTCTACAAATTTTTTTGTAGGAGACAATAACTTGTATTTGGAATGCGAGTTGAGGGGGTAATCTTGGAATGTGATCTTCCAAGTCAAAAATTATTAAATTTGTGTCTGTAGGGTCGATTCCACCAATAGCTTTCAAGAGTGCCTTCTGTTGTACAGGAAAACTCTGAAGGACTTCGAAGGCTGACATCATGGACGGTGCTTGGGCCAGATCTTCGACAATACTGTAGTTATGGGCAGCACATGCATGAGGATTGAAAGCCGATTTTCCAACAACACCCTTTGGAGGAGGGTGAAGGACTGTATCTAGGCTCGGTCGTTCGATATGAAGAGGAACATTGGTAGGTGGAATCGTGGGAGATGGTTGGACCAACGAAGGAGGTATTACATCAACCTTCTCTTTGGAGGAAGAATAATCTTTGGCTCGAGTGGTAAGTGTGATGTCATTCTTCTTGGAATCACCTGTACACATTAAGACATAGGATGTATTGGAGGGGGAAGGTTGGTCATGAATGACNGACAATAACTTGTATTTGGAATGCGAGTTGAGGGGGTAATCTTGGAATGTGATCTTCCAAGTCAAAAATTATTAAATTTGTGTCTGTAGGGTCGATTCCACCAATAGCTTTCAAGAGTGCCTTCTGTTGTACAGGAAAACTCTGAAGGACTTCGAAGGCTGACATCATGGACGGTGCTTGGGCCAGATCTTCGACAATACTGTAGTTATGGGCAGCACATGCATGAGGATTGAAAGCCGATTTTCCAACAACACCCTTTGGAGGAGGGTGAAGGACTGTATCTAGGCTCGGTCGTTCGATATGAAGAGGAACATTGGTAGGTGGAATCGTGGGAGATGGTTGGACCAACGAAGGAGGTATTACATCAACCTTCTCTTTGGAGGAAGAATAATCTTTGGCTCGAGTGGTAAGTGTGATGTCATTCTTCTTGGAATCACCTGTACACATTAAGACATAGGATGTATTGGAGGGGGAAGGTTGGTCATGAATGACCAATTGGGCCTGTTGTGGAGAAGGGAAGGGTTGAGACAACACGATCAGAGTGGGAGGTTTTTGGGTCCCTTGAAGGAACTTAGTAACCTTGGCTCGTCTTGGACAATCCTTAGTGTAGTGATCATCACCACAGATAAGACAAGGGTATCGGGGTTTACGCTTATCCCTATCGTCAATAGGTGGTGTTTTGGTTTTCTCAGTTTGCGGATTATTTTTATCCTCCTTGTTCTTACCCTTTCCTTTTTTGGATTTATTTTTTCCGGCGGGGGTAGATTGAACAGAATTTACCTCAGAAATCTTGCCGGTGGGAGGGGTAGGAGACAAAACATTTTGAACATTAGAAGAAATGGATTTGGGATTGTTGCTAGAGGTTTGGACGGAATGTGGTTGGTCATGGAAAGTTCCAATCACACCGTCAGTTGCATGAGAAGCAGCAGGAGTAGTTGAAGTAGCAGAAGTAGAAGGACGAGGTGCATCAGGGAGTAAGTCGTAAAGAGTACATGTTTGTAAGTAAACGAGGTCTAGGTATTGGGCACAACTGATTGCCCGTTTTTCTATGACAACTCCACCCATGGCGATGTCATGAGCGATGTCATTCATGAATGATTCCGTGAACCACTCTGCCAGCAACTGATCGGGAAGTTTGAGTTTGATGAGACGTCGTCTTCGTCGCCACTCATGAATGTGATCAGAAATATGAGTGGCTTTGGTTTGTTTGAAAGAACTCAAAATTTCAGTTCCCGTTTCGTAGCGGATCAGTAATTGGTAGTGGGTGAGGAAAGCCATATCTAGGGTGTTGAAGTCGGTGAAGAAGCCTCGTGGTAATTCTATATACCACTTCGTGGTGGAACCTGTGAGGGTTCGCTAAAAAAGGCATAAACAAATAGAATCATCCATCAAGGAGTTGGATGAGCACCAGAGGTGAAAAGTCATTACGTGATTGTTCGGGTCCTCTCTTGGTTTACCATCGAATTTAGGGATGTCGGATGGTAGTTTGGCCAGTATGGCGGGCCATTGAGGAGAGTGACGAATCGGATCATTTAAAATTCTCAACAGATCAGGGAGGTCCAGGGTGGCTAAGAAGGGAAGCTATCTATTCACATGTGGGTACTGGTGACTTTGGGGAGGGAGTCTCGTTGGTAGACCAGTAGGACCATAAGCAGTTTGCATATAATGCAAAGATCCGGGTAGATTTGGTTGTTGGTGTGGAGGCAAGTAATTCATAGGGTTGTATCCTTGAACAGAGGCATGGGGTGGCGCATTCGAGCCCCAAATAGGATTAGACGTACCTGGATAGGGTTGGCTTGTACTAGGGGGTATGTTGGAGCTAGCCTGAGGTTGTTGCCCCCCAGTCGAGTGAGGAGTATGTTGAATAAGATAATTCCAATACTGGGCCAAGGATGGAGGTATGTTTTTTCCATAGGGTGGGGTAGATGGGGGTTGCCCTCCAATTGGGATTTGTCCTACAAAAGGGAATTGGGTTTGGCCTCCTTGGTGAAATTGTCCACCAACAGGAGCCTGGTAATTAAGTGTGAAAGATGGGATGGTGCCACTACGATCAGTGCCTCCGATAGAGGATGGAAGAGGTCCTTTGAAAGGAGGTGGAGGAAGTGTCGGAATGAAACCGGGAATGAGATGGTGCCCAGAAGGAGTGGAAACGCCAGGAGTCCCGTATGTTATTTGTGTAGGAGTGGGAATAGAAGCATTCAACGCATGATATCTGGGTGGAAGCGTTGGGTTGAATCTAGGCGAAAGCGGTGTGCCAATGGGAGCTTGGCTAGTCGTTGTAGTCCTGGTGCGAGGACTTGTAGTATCTGGGGCCATCGTGTAATGGACCGTTTGTAGGGGGATAGTCAAGATGTGGTCGACTGGCGGAGCGTCTGTACCAGAAAAATAATATGCAGTAGTACAAGGTATTGTGTTTGAATTAGATGTTTCGGGTAGCTCAGGTGTGACAGTGATATCAATGCCTGCTCCTAAACCAAAGAGATCCCATCTAAAAATGTCAGTAGTCTAAAAAGGATCTTGACCCTCAGGTCCTATGAAAGGTCCAGTTGGAAATCCAGAAGACCGAACAACTAGATCTCCGGAAGAATTCACTCGCACAATACGTCTCCCGGAGATGGAAGGAAGTTGAAAGTCCTCTCGAGAATTGGTAATTCAGAAGCGTTCTAGAGAATTAGTTCTTTCCACTTGTGGAGTGGCAACGTCTTGGACTTCACTCTGTTGAGAGCCCTCTGGTGAGTTGGTAGGCAAGGGTTGAGAACCTTCCAGATCTTCTGGGGGTAAGCCTTTCATTCTATGTGAACGACGTGGAGGGTCAATTGTAATCGATTTAGAATCTTACGAAAGAAATTCTATGGCTAACTTGGGTAAACAAACAGCATGCGCTAGTAAAATCTAGGAAGCAAAACCAAGCAAACAAGGCCTTCCAATTCCGAAGTCACTAGTTGGTGATGAAATCCAACGTCACGACGACGAGACAAGAAGGGGCTGGGCTAGGGTGGAAAAGTTACGTTGACGACTTGCTTAACAGACTTACACCCTAGTGCAAGCTCCCATACATAATCATGGGTATACCCTCCAAGGAACCTGAGTGAGTCTGGCCAACGTCGATTCCAGGTACCGTGAAGACATACCCCTTCACAGTCACCTTGTGTAAGACCCTGGAAAGATAGGCTACTAAGGTTACCACAAACAACAATGATGCCTGGGGGAACAGTCGACAGTCTGATCCACATGCAAGGGCAGGGTATCTAGCCCGAAATCAACTTGAGAGGCTTCCACTCATCATTGTGGGTATACCTTCAAGTGGCCCCCGTAATACGTGCAATCTCTACACCGATATCAATAAAGCAGGGTGAGTAACTCTATCAATCTCGATGCAACCTCAGGTTTGACCCTTGTGTGAGAAGGGATTCCCAAGACAAAATGTTGCGAATGGAATTTGACACTCCTTATCACAAGATGCTATTGTGTGTTTTGTGCTTTGGAGAGTGTGTCTCACTATCTATTCCAAATCTCTAGCCTAGCTAGTGTTGGTGTAAAAGAGCCCTAGAAAAAATTACTAGTTGAATTTTAAAGTTGTGCAATATTATTAAAGGCTGTTGCTACGCAAAAAATAAGGAAAAAATGAAACCGATGTTGTGTGAGACTCTGACCCAACAATACATAAATAAGGATGAATGATACAAATTTTTCGTTCGATGAATCTTATTCACAGGAGGGAAAGATGAGTTTTCTGGAACAATGCGAACTACGATGTATGATCTTCTATGAAGTGTATAATCAAACAATCGCGAGCAATGCAAATTCCCTATTCGTTGTCTTTCAATACTTGAATGCCAATATTTTTTGAATACAAGGGTGTTTAAAAAAGAAAATTTCTTTAATTTTTTATTAGAAACCAAACAACAGGGATGGAACTAAGAAAAAACAAGCAACCAACGAAAAAGAAATACACAACAAACACCCAAATCGTTCTTTCAATGAAGATAAAAACAACAAACTGACAAGACCAGCCTTTTCAAATGCACATGGGTAACAATTTTCCAAGTAATAAACAATCGAAAAGGACAATTAACCTCAACTTTTAATCCAATCAAAGGCTCCCGACCAAACAAGCACTCGGATTTCAGAACCAGAGATTATACCCTTGTTAAGAAAAGGTCAAGAGGTAAAAATTGAGAAAAAAAGAGCAAGAAGAGCTTTCGATTTCTGAAAACTAATCATTTACGAGATTTGAAGTCAAGAAACATTCAATCACTGGCCAGAGAAGTTCTTCCTAGACAAACAAACAAATCTGGGCATCTGAGGACACAAAAGACTTAATCCAAAATTTTCACAAGTGAGTTCGCAGGCTGGCAATGGGGTACAATGTAAGAATCAAGGATTCTCGCAGGCTAGACACAGGCAGATTGCAAGAGGTTCGCACTGAACTGAACACCAGGGTGCGAACTTCAGTTATTCTCATAGGCTACAGAAGGGTGCAGTGCGAGAAGGTCTGTAATCAAGAAAATTTTGGAAAAAAGACAAAACTTCTGAGGGAACTTCTGGATCCAGGGAGTCTGTAAGGGTCTCCTCAAGACTCAGAGATTGATTGGGAATGAAAAATGGTAGGTTAAGAGAAAATGGCCAAGAAAAAACCACCAAAATGGGTTGTATCCCCAGTGGAGTCACCAATTTTGTTATTGGATAAATCGGTAGGTGCAGACACTAACAGGTCTCCCTAGATCCACCTGGATCTAGAACAAAACAGGACACGACATGACTCTTTCCCTAAATTGTAGTCATTGAATCTACTAATAAGAAGGAATGAGTGACATACTTTATATCGCTTCCTTAGGTCTCTGTTGTTCCCGCTTCGCTCCGGTGCTCTCGTGAAATCAAGTCCAAGACAACACAAACCAACCAAAGTGAAGATAGCAAAGTATATTCAATGTCAACCTATGCATATGATCAAGGAGTTATGCAACAAAATAAGAGTAATTTTATGGGAAAGGGACATGTCGTTGTATTATATTAAATGAAAGTAGAAGATACAACCAGATCGTCTTGATGTCGCAAGCTTCCTTTCAATGACCCTTGGTTCCAACACACACACTTGCTCTATCTTTGCATGAAGAAGATCCAATACAACTTGATAGACCAAAAAAAGTCTCCAAGCTTCTATCCAAGCAGGGTTCTTCACACAATTCTTTCATCAATTCTGCATTCAATCTTGCTTAACTTTTTCCATGAGAAACCTTTCAATATATAGGAGAAGGAGAGATGGTTACATGGATGAGGATGATCCCACCAAATCTGAGAAGTCAGTAGGATGCCAACCATGTGAATGCCAACTCATTTTCTAGAAGATTCCCTTCTAGAACCTTTGTGACCTCTTCCCTTTTCCAAGCTTAAAAACAGGTCTGCACCCTATTTATAGAGCAGACTGTGAATAGTTCGTACCCCAAGTGTGGGTTTCCTGTGAGAATGGAGGATTTTTGCACCCTGTAATATAGGCAGCCTGCGAACTCATCTTAAAAATGTGTTTTTGGAAGAAAACAACAGTCACTTTTCTCAGTCAAAAAGTCCTTGTGGGAGCCTGAGTACATCACTAGAGTGACCAAAATCATGTGTAACAATTAGCCAATGAAAATAGTTAAGAGGTTGTTACCTTTTGCTACTTTGAGAGATTGGAATGTAACTAACTCAATAATTTACAAAAATAGTTAAGAGGTTATTACCTTTTGCTACTTTGGGAGATTGGAATTTAACTAACTCAATAATTTATTTATTTATTGTTGAAACTTTCTTATTGAGTTGATTAAAGATGAGAGTTTATACTATTTTCCTTGAGGAGGAAGATTATTTTATTGTTTCTTCTACAAGGAGAAAGTGGAAATTTGTTTATAGGTGTATGGATGTCAAAGAAAACTCAAAGGCCAATGAAAAGTGCTTCATCTTAATTGGAAAGGGCTAGGGTAAGGGTTTTCTTATCTCCCTTTTGTATCCTTTACTTTCAAGTTAGGAATATCACACATCCTATATCACTTGATTAGGTGTGTCTGTAGATATCTTGTAGTAGAGACCACCTTTGCAATTTGCTTTGAATAGTGGGTCTATTATATTCCCTCTCCACCATATCACTTGTAGATCAAACAACCAAATTAGGTTTGTGGTTTGCTTATCAAAATTGATTGTAGGATGCCACCTAACCTTCCATTGGAACCGCCTTCTAAGATTACTTACATGACCCCATTGCCCAATCCATTAAAGGCATTGATCTCCCTTTTATCCACCACTCCCAACCATCTAAATTCCATTTTTAATCTCTCCATATATATATTTATGTTGTTAATCTTTCTCGTACTCCTACTATCCACTACACACATTAAGCTTAGTAACCGATAGGGAAGCCCCCTTTGGTTAGGATTACATTTACCCTAGCCCAAAGTGCAGGGGAGAGTTGGTGAGTGGCAATGGCTAACCTCCTAGTTCCACAAGTCTAGCACCCATCTTTGGGACTTTCAACTAAGGTGTTGGTTTGTGTGGTAACATGTACCATTTGTGTAGGTTGCTTCAACTACATATCTTGTATCTGTCCTTGGTTGATCATTGTTGATGAGACCAGCTTATTATTCCCCTTATTCATGATGCTCTAATCACTACTTTCACTTGGTTGTTGCATGGTGGGTTCATGTATTTGTCTTAGTTGTTTGTGTCCTCATGGTGGGGTGTTTTCCTAGTGTCATTTTCCACACTCGCATTTCATCACTTTTGCATCATGTTACCTAGGTATCTTCCATGTTTAACCACATTTCCACTTTATACCTTATAGTATAATCCACATCATATTAATTTTTAACCATATTCCCATTCCTAGAGGGAACATGAGTCATTTCATGCATGTTCATATAGTTTCCCTTTATAATTAACCTTTCATTCGCCATATTGCATTATTTCACCATTTCCATGTGTCAACATGCAAAACTAGTTTGGGATATTTTCGTTGTTGATTAATTAAGCCCAAACCTTAGTCTAAGTGCTACATTATTGGCCTATTATRTTTCAATGTTATAAACCTTCATTGAGGCCTTATTCCTTAAGTTCGATTTAGAACCACCCCCCCTAAAAAGAAAAGAAACAAAGTTTCAGTAGGGAATACAACTTGTCCCCAATGTAGTACAACACTTGAGGGTAGACCTCCCCTTTTGGCACACATGTTGATGCAACATTAAAAGAAATATTATTTGTAGTTCTTTCCCTTCTCATAAATTCGTTGGGGTGTCTTTGATTATTTCCTTGTTCACACATGCCACCTCACTTGACTAGGCTTTGGCCTTATCTCTTGGTAGTGGACACACATTCTTATGGAGTTGGTTGAGCTTGCACATGGTTTGAGGGTTAGTTATGCATGCACCCTTGTCCCCATTAATTCAATTCAATTCACATCCCCTTATCCACTTACCTTTGTCTACTTGACACATTCCCTAGGTGGAGCACTCCACTAGGTGGTCCACTTGCATCTTCAACTGGTATTGTTCACACTTTGTTTCCAGTTTGTTGAAGGCTAAGTCACTTTGAGATAATTCTCCCTACCTTTGGGAGTTGTTTCACACTTCCCTAGGGAACACTATCTCTCATGGATAATATTTTATGGTTATCTTGTTGGTGTTTTATATGTTTCTCAAATCTTGATAGTTATTGTCTTATGATTACAAACAAGATTTACTTTTATATCACAATCATCATAGAATAACTATACACTAAAAATATCAACTATAGAAATACAACGGAAATAACAAGATCTAGAAATATCAACCATGCATGGTAGCCACAAGAACACAACATAAGAACACAAGAGTTCATCCTAGGAAACCCAACCTTGGGAGAAAACCCAACAAGCTTTCTATAGAAGAATTTAGTCCAAGATATTACTAATACATCACCATAAATAGCCAAAATACCATACAGAGAAGATCCTCCCCAAGGCTAGCATATCCAAGATCTAGTGCCTCAATAAGATGATCCAAAATAACCAAACAAGAGCTTCTCCAAGTGTGGTGCACCCTCCAAGATACCAGAAAACCATTAATAGCGAAATTACCAAAAATTATAGTTGCAACTACCTTGTGTGCACTGCAAAAGGAGTTGTCTGACTGTCTAAATGAAATGAGCCAGTCCTATATTTATACTAATCCGGGCACCAGTCTGGGGCCGACTTCTTATTTATGGGTCTTCAATTTCTTTATTTATTTCCTATGGGGCCGACTTCTATTCCTGGGGCTTCTTGTAATGGTATAGATGCGCCTTCTTGTACTTTCTTGTGGAGAATGACTGCCCAAATTTGCAAATATCCAACACTCCCTCTCAACGAGGGAGGCATTCTCCATACTTGGATTTCTTCTATCATAGAAAGTTTTTTCTTCATGATCCATGTTGATGTGCCATCTCCGCACATGTTCCATCCCGGAAGTGCATGTGATAGCATCTCGAGTCCATCCACTCCTTGACAGGAGAAGGACTACACCTAGGTCATTCACCATTAACAGAGCCCCGTGAGTGAAAGAATCATTACCCTTGGTCATATCATCACTAGCATAGCCCTATGCAAGACCAATCTAGGATAATGTCTACCTAATGCTTATCTGGGCCACTCACCACTAGAAAATCCTCGTGGATGAGTGAATCATTATCCTTTGGTCATATCAGCACTAGCATAACCCCGTGCATGACCAATCTAGGAAGATTGTATGCCTGAACCTGGAGAACATCAACATACCTGGGCCATTCACCACTAAAAGATCCCTGTGAGTGAATGAGTCATTCTCCCCTTGGTCATATCAGCACTATTATAGCCCCGTGCATGACCAATCTGGGAGAACGTCTACCCGATGCTATCAACATACCTGAGCCATTCACCACTAGCAAAGCCCCATGAGTGAATGAGTCATTCTCCCTTGGTCATATCATCACTGGCATAGCTTCGTGCATGACCAATCTGGGAGAACGTATGCCCGATGTTGAAACATCAAACCTCGTCACTAGCCAAATCAGCATGGCTAATTCTGTGTATCATCGTCCTCAGCCAAATCAGCATGGCCACTCTAGGAGGATATTTTCAATCTACCCATATGTGGATAAGTACTAGAGCTTCATTGCTCCCTTTTGTACCATGTCTCGGATGAAGTCCTGCAAGAAGCTTCTGAAGT
>SNQJ01S0175353.1:0-18513 GCA_010110895.2 Picea sitchensis | reverse complement strand
ATATATATTGAGTTTATAGTAAAAAAAACATGCAGAAAGAAAAACCAACTGCATAATATATGATATTATGAAAACATGCGCATAGAAATAACATCCATGGACCATAGTACATCAAAGATTAATCATTCAAAATTCAAATTTCAGGGCTCAAGCATCAACCATCTAGATTCTAGCAATTACAAACTTACAAACCAACATACAAAATTTTAAGCCATATTGATATAATAGAAAGTAGACCATAAACTTATGAAATGAAATCAATTATCCAACAACTACAATGTAACGTCCTCGACCACCACAGGGCGGCAAACACCACTACACGGAATAGAACTTAAATAGTATGTTTTTAAATGAAGTTAAAGGACTTAACAGAGTAAACATAGATTTACTGCTAACATACATAATTAATGGAATTAACAGTAAATCCATTCATGCAACGGAATACATGATAATATTGCAAGCATCACAGACATGCATTTTAATTGAAATTAAACACATGCATACACTTATCTTTGAAACTGTTGTAACTCCACCAACTACATGTAGACCTTCCATGAACGTCCCAGCCTTAGACCTCACTGCTCATCACGCTCAACAATGGGCCACCCCCAAGCTGGGACCAAGCTCCACCCAGGGCAAGGGAATCCTAGACTAGGCTGAGGTGACAGGAAAACTGCACAGAGCAACCAGAAGGATTCTCTCCAGGAGCCTTCTTACGCCCACTACTCACGGACTCTCATTCCCCACATGCCTGTTCCACCCGAGAGTATACACCTTCATAAGCACAATCCATCGGTGCTTCACCTCCCTTTCTGGGTCTCGACAACAGGCCGGATCAGGAACTCTCAGAGCTCCATAGCTGGTGCTCGGCTCTCTTTGAGAGAAAACCACTTCCCAACAGACTCTCTCACCTGGAGAGAGTTGCTCACATGCCTGACAACCCGGTTCTTCGACCAGTTTCAACCCAATTCCCGCAAGTTCAGGTTGACAACAACCACAGTTCAACACTCATTCACGCAAGGATGACAGTCACAACAGTAGATGGGCATAGGTCCGAAAATGGCAACGGTCAGACGCTAGACACAACACGCTCAGGCGATTTCCCCGGTGTTGGGTTCCATAGAAGACACATAATAGTTCACCGGTTTTGGTTCTCAGAATTGCGTGAGGGTAAAACAACAGAGGTTCCAAAGCAGAGGCAAACGGTTTTCAGACAGAGGATCCAGAAACTGGCAACATGAACACAACAACTGAGGACCAACCCCCAACATGACTCAACTCAACAGTTTTAACTGCATGCGCCCAGGTCGACACTTGTCTTCCTGGAGCTGCATGCGTTCCCTTTTTGCACACGCTGGAGCTGCATGCGTTGCCCCTCCCAGGACTTAGGATAAAAACTTACATTTCACATAGCTTTTGGAATAATAATAAATTATTATTCCCAAGGACTCAAGCCCCTAAGCTTAGCCCCTCTTCCAACCTTTCAGCTCCCTTTTCCCTTACCCACTTTGTGGAAGCTTAGTCCCCCATTACTCTTTCTTTGTGGTCGGTCTGCACGCAGCGATGTTTATTCTTTATTAATGTTCTGCATATTACATATACAAAAACAAACTTCTGGCCTTAATACTTAGGCTCTTTGGCCTAATAAACACATAAGCCCACTAGCTTATCAATACTTGGCTCACCAACCTACAAAACATGATTATAGTTCATAAACATGATTACAATTCATAATATAACTGGGGCACTGTCGAGGGATATTACAATCCCCTCCCCTTATTTTTGCACTGTCCTGAGTGTAAATTTTACACAACATCAACAAGATTTCCAAAATCTTCAAAAAGATGCGGGTATTCTGCTCGCATAGCATCCTCATGCTCCCATGTCGCGTCCTCAGGACCGTACCAGGTCCACTGGACCTTTACAAGCCCTATTTCTTGATTCCGGAGCTATTTGCTTTTCCAGTCCAATATGTGCACAGGTTGCACTTGCAGGACACCTTCTTGCTCCACCTGAATCACATTCCAATCAATTACATGATTAGCATCAGGTATATATTTCTTAAGCAATGAAACATGAAACACATTGTGTACAGTCATGGATGCAGGTAATGCAAGCATATATGCAACTAGCCCAATCCTTTCTAGGATTTCAAATGGCCCACAAAATCTGGCTGCCAACTTGGCGCAGTTTCCCAGCTTCAGGGAACTTCTATTGACTTTCACTTTCAGGAAAACATGATCACCCACTTTAAACTCTATGGGTTCCGTTCTTATCAGCATAACTTTTCTGCCTGTCTTGGGCAACCTTTAAATTCTGCTTGATTTTTAGCATTTGTTCTTCCATTTCCTTGAACAATTTTGGCCCAACTACTGCCCTGTAAGTTGGATTATCCCAACTTACTGGAGTATTGCACTTTCTGCCATAAAGTACTTCAAATGGGCTCATCTTCAATGATGCTTGATACCCATTGTTGTAGGCGAATTCTACCAAGTGCAAGTAGTTTTCCCACTTCGATGGTTTGTCCATCACATACATCTTTAGCGTGTCTTCTATTACTCTGTTCACCCTCTCTCTCTGTCCATCCGACTCATGATGATAAGATGTACTAAAGTTCAGATTCGTTCCGAACCCTTTGAATAACCCTTTCCAGAAATTCGAGGTGAATTTCGGGTCTCTATCAGACACAACTGTCTTGGGAATTCCATGCAATTGTGCCACCTCCTTCATAAAGATGTCGACAACATCCGCTGCCTTGTGAGTAGTCTTTAACATAATGAAATGGGCAACTTTCGTAATCTTATCCACCACCACCATGATTGAATCGTGTTGCTTGCCGATTTTGGGCAATCCGATGATGAAATCCATTGTCACCACTTCCCACTTCCACTCAGGAATGGGTAAAGGTTGCAACAACCCTGCTGGGTGCCTGTGCTTAGCTTTAACCTTCTGGCACTCCATACATTTGGCGATGTATTCAACAATCTCTTTCTTCATACGTGGCCAAAAGTAATGGCTCTTGACTGCTGCCACTGTTTTTTGATATCCAGGGTGCCCTGCATAAGGCACATTATGCATTTCATGCAAAATCATAAGTTTCATGTCCTAGACATTAGGTACATAAATTATGTTCTTGTACAGAAGTGTTCCATCGGTTTCCAATTTATAATTTTCCACTTTCTGTGGCATCTCACTTTGTTGTAGCTTTGCTACCAGCTCCATGTACTGCAAATCTACATTTGCAGCTTCAAAAATTCTGCCTTTTATGTCAGTTCGGTACATGCTAATGGTTGTAGCATGTAATTCGTGTACTCTCCTGCTGAGTGCATCAACCACTTTATTCTCCTTCCCTTTGATATGCTGGATATCAAAATCATACTCACACAGAAACTCCAGCCACCTACTCTGCCTAGCATTCAAGGTTGGCTGGTCAAACAAATACTTCAGACTGTTATGGTCTATTCTCAGTTCGAATCTCCTTCCCATTAGGTAATGCCTCCATTTCTTTAGAGCGTGTACTATGGCTGCCAAATCCAAATCATGAGTTGCATAGTTCCTTCCGTACTCTTTCAACTTTCTGGATTCATAACAGACTACAAATCCATTCTGACTGAGGAATCCTCCCAGTCCTTCTTTGCATGCATCTGTGCACACCACATAGTCTTCATTTGGATCTGCAATCCTCAGGATTGGAGCACTGGTTAATAGTTGTTTCAATCACTGAAAGCTTTTCTCACAATCTTTTGTCCATTGAAACTTCTTCTCCTTCCTTTGCAAGGGAAGTGATAGGGTGAGCTATCCTCGAGAACCCCGCGATAAACCTTCTGTAATAACCAGCTAGACCCATAAAGGATCCGACTTCTGTCACATTCCTTGGCGTTGACCATTCTCTGATGGCCTCAATCTTCTCAGGGTCTACAACTATCCCATCCTTAGAAATAATATGCCCCGGGTAATGGATTTGCTCCTGATAAAACGAGCACTTGCTCAACTTGGCATACAGTTGGTGCTCTCTTAGCACCTGCAACACCATCCTCAGATGCTACTCATGCTCTTCCTCCGACTTGGAATACACCAAGATGTCATCCAAAAAGACTATGACAAACTTGTCCAAATAGTCTCTGAATACACCATTCATCAGGCACATAAAAACAACGGGTGCATTTGACAACCCAAATGGCACCACTGTGAACTCGTAATGACCATACCTTGTTTTGAAGGCGGTCTTGCTGATGTCTTCATCCTTTATCCTTACCTGGTGATATCCCGACCTGAGATCTATCTTCAAAAATATATTTGCATCCTTCAACTGATCAAAGAGGTCATCAATCCTCGGCAGAGGATATTTATTCTTTATAGTCACTTTGTTCAATTGTCTGAAATCGATACACAATCTCAACGTTCCATCCTTCTTCACGAACAGAACCAGGGCTCCCCAAGGTGACACACTTGGGCGTATATACCCCTTTTCCAGAAGCTCTTCAAGCTGCAATTGCAGTTCTTTCAACTCCGGTGAACTCATTCTGTAAGGAGCTTTTGACACTGGAGCTGCTCCAGGCATCAAGTTTACAAAGAAGTCAGTATGTCTTTTCGGAGGTAGTTCGGGCACCTCCTGAAACACATCTTCAAACTCCTTTAGTACTGCATGATCTCCAATGCTTGACACCTTATCCTTAGGTGTTTCCTCCACATGGGCTGCAAATAATTGACAACCTTTCCTGAAGCACTTCTTTAGCTGCATTGCTGAGATTTCTCTAACAACAACAACTCTAGGAATTCCTTGGACTGTTTTTCGATTTCCTTCCTCATCCAGGCAAGTGAATGCCTTGTTACGACAGTCCAGGGTGGCATGGTGTTCGTCCAATCAATCCATCCCAACCAAACAGTCGTAAGAACCTAAAGGAAGAATGTTCAATTCAGCCTTTGTGCTCAGTCCATTCATGTCCACTGGACATGACTTAATCAACTTAGTGACTTTCCTCTTGGTTACTGTAGCTAGCTGCACTAACCAAGATTTTTCATGTTTTCTTCTCGACAATTGCAAACTTTCCACCACTCTAGGATCTATATAACTATGGCTAGCCATTGAATCAATTTAAATAGTAAAGACATGGTTGTTGATCATACCTTCTACTTCAATCATGTGCGACTGATATTCAGCTTGCTTGTTGTCCAGGGTTGCGTAGATCCTTGACATTCTACTACTCATGTCCTCCACTGTTTCAGCTTGCTGAACATTATGGACAAATCTCACTTTGCCATTTCTGTGGGGACAATCTCTGTACTTGTGGTTCCCCTGACAGCCCCAACACTGAATGGGCCTCTGTCTTAGCCTTTGTTCCCCTATGTCAATCATTCTCGACTCTCTAAACGATGGCTGTCCTTGAGCACTGTTTTTGAAAAAAGGAGGTTTGTTTCCCTTCTGCTTCTGTTCTTTCTTGAACTTCATCTGGTCATCCCAAGCCTTCCGAAAAGTGGGATTTCCTCTTTGTTGCTTATATAATCATTTCACTCTTCTTATCGTTTCTTCCATAGTCTTAGGGTCATCATACTAGATCTTGTCACCAATGGAAGGTGGCAATCCACTTAGATACCTCTGAATCTTAACAGCCTCATCTTTGATGAACGGGACATACTTCAACAATTCCAAAAATTTTCGTTCATATTCATCAATGGTCATGCTGCCTAGCTTGAGTTCAAAGAACTCCTTCATCTTTCTATTATAATATCTCTTAGTCAAGTATTTCTTCTCGAAATACCTCTTGAATTCTTTCCAAGTGATATCTTTCTCTCTAATGTGCTGCACTTGCACCAGTTGATCCTGTTGATATTATGGTATCTTCGGGAGGTATGAACCTCTATTGTGACCTATGACGAGATTAGAATATTCCGAAAGGAAGCAAAGAAGTAAAAGAAACCCTAGACAAGATGTCGGCTGCAGAAATATAATTAATATGAATTAATTAGTACCCAGAAGGAGAAGTCGGCCCCAAGAAGTCTGCCAGAATCACTATAAATACAGGGCGCCAGTCTCTCATTTGACACATCTCAACAATTGTAGAGAGCCAGTTCTGCGCCGTGCAGTTGCTAGTTCTTCGTAGTGCAGTTGTATTCTTGTGCGCAAGTTCTGGGTAAGAGTGTTGCGCCAGTTTTCTGGGTGGGACTATCTGATCAGCTTTGGTTACTTTTCTTCCCTGGTGCATTAGCCCTGCTTGGCTATTGATTGCTACCAGTATTCTTCTCTGTCAAGGTCAAGGTGCTCGGAGGGTGGCTTCGACGTATGGTTGGGTGACAAGGGTATTGTCAATGGTAAAATGAGCACAATCTTCTATATTCTAACAGATCCCACCACATGGATGCTTTTCCTTTCAGTTGATACATTGCAATTCTTCCTTCTGCATGAGAGGAATAATTCTGCAGTTGGAAGTATTTCCTCATACCAAGCATCCATGTTTCGGCCTCTTCCTCCTTCTTATGTTCTCCATCAAACGTAGGAGGCTTAATCTTGTTCATCTCTCCCTTCAGTTCATCTACTCCAGACTTCCTATGCTTTTCGATAGGGGATGGGCTTGAACTACTGCGTGCTTCCTTACCAGAATGCTTTGGGGAGCGACGACGATGTCTGCTAACACTCCTTGATCTTCTTTTCCTCTCATGGGTCCTGTGACTTCCTATTTTGCTTGAGTCACTCTCCTTGTCCAACTTCTTTTCAATCCTATCCAGGCTCTGTATCAACTTCAAGTTGAATTCTCCTTGTTGATCCCTCACTTTCATGAGCTTTCTGCTATCAGCTTGACGAGCTTGGGCATTCTTCTGTAATCTTTCAATGATTTTCATCATGTGCCCTTCTTTATCCATCTCTTTTCCATACCCATTGGAGTTCGATCCTTCAACTCCCAAGTGGACGTCCATTCCTTTTGTTTCATCCTCGGAACTGGAAGTAGTCTGTGCCTCCTCCATTCTTTGCACTCAGTGGCAATTCTAATCGGTTCTGGCACTCGCCAAACTTCTGCAATCACAATGTGCAGACAACCAGAATTTGTCAGGCCATCATTCCTTAACAATTCCCTCAACATTCATAAACAATTTTAAAACGTTCGCATTTCTAAACAAATCTAAAAACGTTCAGATTTCATGAATTTTCCGAGCTCTGCTCGGCTTTGTAGGAAACTCAGGCCTTAGCCCTTTTCTCTCAGTGCCCCAACCCACGCGACCAACGTTCGTGACCTAACGCTATATCTTAAAGGTTCTCTAATCGGGACTTCAGAGTTTCAGAGGTTCCCATACTCGCTTTCCTCTCCAACTCTCGACTTCTGAACTTTCGACCTTTCTAGCCTCTGGGCCCATAGTACAGCTGTCACCAACCACGGTGGTGACACGTGTTGCTCTTAAGAAGGTCCACGTTACTCTAGGAGACACCATCCAGCCCCAATGCTTCTACTTTTTCCTTCGGGACCCACTGGCACGTGGCACACATCCCATGTGTCCTCGTCCATCCCAGTGATGTCAGCCCGACTCACTACTTTGGCTCATCGGGATTTCACGATTTTAGGCTTCGGGAGTTTGTGCATCCGCACATCCTACTCCTCCCAACAACCGATCTCCTGAAATTACTATCTGTTCTTCTTCTTGATCCAACGATCGAGATCTTTTTCCCAGATCTACGGTGTAAATCTTCTCTAGATTTTGGGGTTTCAGAAGTTTGCGCCTCAGCGCACCTTGCTTTTCCCGATAGCCGAACTCCCGAAAGGCTTCCCGGATATCCTTCCAGCACCTTCTCCGGATCTAACGGTCGTAAAGGTCTCTCCTTCCGAACAGATCCTATGACTCCCACACTCCAAGTGTTGAGTGCTATCTCTCCGTGGTCAAATACCACGTTGGTTACGATTTTATTCTATCACTACTCCTCTTGAGCTTCGTAACACGACCAAGTAACTCCTTGGCGCTCATGAATGCTCCAAGGTTTGAAATTGGTTCCTCCAATACAATTTCCACTCGATACCTTGGGTCCAAACACCACTTATCTGGCCCATCCATGCTCAGCGTTGAAACCTTGGGCTCTAATACCAGATTGTAACGTCCCCGACCACCAACAGGCCGACAGACGCCACTACGCGGAATAGAACTTAAATAGTATGCTTTTAAATGAAGTTAAAGGACTTAACAGAGTAAACATAGATTTACTGCTAACATACATAATTAATGGAATTAACAGTAAATCCATTCATGCAACATAATACATGATAATATTGCAAGCATCACATACATGCATTTTAATTGAAATTAAACACATGCATATACTTATCTTTGAAACTGTTGTAACTCCACCAACTACGTGCATACCTTCCATGAACCTCCTAGCCTTAGACCTTGCTACTCATCACGCTCAGCAGTGGGTCACCCCCGAGCTGGGACCAAGCTCCATCCAGGGCAAGGGAATCTTAGACTAGGCTGAGGTGACGGGAAAATTGCACTGAGCAACCAAAGGGATTCTCTCTAGGAGCCTTCTTACGCCCACTACTTAGGGACTCTCATTCCCCACATGCCTGTTCCACCTGGAAGTATACACCTTCACAAGCACAGTCCATCGGTGCTTCACCTCCCTCTCTGGGTCTCGACAACATGCCAGATCATGAACTCTCAGAGCTCCGTAGCTGGTGCTGGACTCTCTCTGGAAGAAAACCACTTCCCAACAGACTCTCTCACTTGGAGGGAGTTGCTCACAGGCCTGACAAACCGGTTCTTCGACCAATTTCAACCCAATTCCCGCAAGTTCAGGTTGACAGCAACAACAACAGCTTTGGCTAACTCACAGGTGACAACAACAACAAGAAAAACTGGGTGTGGACGTCCAGAAGATGACAACAACCATGATTCAACACTCATTCACGCAAGGATGACAGTCGCAACAGTAGATGGGCATAGGTTCGAAAATGGCAACGGCCAGATGCTGGACACAACACGCTCAGGCGATTTCCTCGGTGTCGGGTTCCACATAAGACACATAACAATTTACCGGTTTTGGTTCTCAGAATCACGTGAGGGTAAAACAACAGAGGTTCCAAAGCAGAGGCAAACGGTTTTCAGACAGAGGATCCAGAAACTGGTAGCACAGATGTAACAACAGAGGACCAACCCCCAACACGACTCAACTCAACAGTTTTAACTGCATGCGCCCAAGTCGACACTTGTCTTCCTAGAGCTACATGCGTTCCCTTTTTGCACACGCTAGAGCTGCATGCGTTGCCCCTCCCAAGACTTAGGATAAAAACATACATTTCACATAGCTTTTGGAATAATAATAAATTATTATTTCCAAAGAATCAATCCCTTAAGCTTAGCCCCTCTTCCAACCTTTCAACCCCCTTTCCCTTACCCACTCTGTGGAAGCTTAGTCCCCCATCACTCTTTCTTCGTGGCCGGTCTCCACGCAACAATGTTTATTCTTTATTAATGTTCTGCATATTACATATACAAAAACAGGCTTCTGGCCTTAATAGTTAGGCTCTCTGGCCTAATAAACACATAAGCCCACCAACTTACAATACTCGGCTCACCAGCCTACAAAACATGATTATAGTTCATAAACATGATTACAATTCATAATATAACTGGGGCACTGCTGGGGGATATTACATACAATAGCATGAGTCATGAACAAATAGTTATGTTTACAAAATAGGCCATCTATACTGGTAATTGAAGTATGAAGATCGAAAGGTCCAAAACAAGAAAGTTTGAACTGAGCTAGTTGCTAAATATTATGAATCTATCATCTAGATTCTATACTATGTAGACTATGACATATAAAGTAATGAAAAAGGAGAAACATCAAACAACTATCCCAACCTTCTTCCACCACCACGATTGTTGTGTGGGCCTCCTTGTGGTGGTAGTGGAACCCCCTAAGAAGGATGAAACTGTGCAGAAGTAGATGTAGACGGTCGCGACAAAAGTGAAGATGAAGCCCCTAGTACTGTAGCTGGATTCCTGGACACAAGGAACATGACAGTGGATGGGGGTCACAACTCAACACGATCATCATCATCCAAAAGATCATTCTCCAATTGCTCTAAAAGAAATACTCCATCCTCCAAATTATGCTCCCTTGGATTGTTGTCCCAACACTTCAAGTATTTATCCATTTTTTCTTCTTCACAGTAATGGGACAACAATTGCAAGTCATTATGAACATAAACCAAACTCTCTGCCTGGCCTTGGGTTAAAGTGACAAACAATCGCTTGGTTGAAGCTACTTCCAAGGAGGTTGGTCCTGTTGTCGCTTTTATACACACTTGGGTAACGTGGAAGAAATCTTCAATCCACTCAGTGTGTCCTTGGGGAAAGTCTCAAGTCAAGGTGTTGTCACCTGATCCTCAACTCCTCCGTCTAGGACAACTTCTAGCGAAGCCAAGGGGGGTAGTCCTTAACAAAAATACTAAGTCTTAAAAGCTAATCTAAGTACAAAACAAATAAATCTAGGAGTTTTATTGCAAATAAAAACAATTATATTAAAGCAAAGCACAAGACACTCATTCATTCATTCATAAGATAAGCTTGATGAAATAAATATCCAATATAGACAATACTTGCACAAGATATAATCAAGGATACAAATATCTACAAGTAATCAACCACAAGCTTATTAGACAATCATAAATACCATGACTGAAAGTAAATTGTTGCACATGTAGCAAAGATATGTAGAATATTGAAACCAGTGCCTTAATAAGATCGTGGGTAGTTGAGTGAAACGCTTGCTTTGTGAAAAAAGCCTTTGAAAATTTTAGAGTTCAGTTAATGAGATGAATTTTATTATGCTTGAAACTGAAAATGTTTGAGAACCAACTAATGTGTGGCCTCTCTAGAGGCCATCTCTTTGGTTGGAAATATGCAGAGAACTTGCCGAAACCCCAAAGGCTTCACCAACAAGTTCAATGAAGGTGTCGGAGGTCCAACACGGGGAGAACCTAGATCTCAAAGTTCCTTTCTGACTTCACACACTCCCTTCATGCGGTTTCCCTCACATTGAGATAACATCCTTTGAGATTTCCCTAATTAATCTTCTCCACACTGACCAACCCCGATTCTGATGAGTTCCCAGGATCGAGTTAGGCTCGCAAGGGTTCAAAGCATAAACTGGGGAGCTGGGGGGAAGGTTTATTTAAAAAAAAATAAATGTTGAAAGGAAACTTGCAAAAGGAAATGTTTTCTAATTACTAAAGTCCTCATTAACCAACCTCTTATGATGAGCTGAGGGGACAGGTTTATTCTCCAACTTGAAATTGCATAAATGAAAATAAAAGATTGCAAAAAGGAAACTACTCTCTGTGTTGTTGTGATTAAGATAGATAAATTTTGCTTTGCCTTTTAGTTTATCTTATGATAAGCATGAGAGCATTTAAAATAAAGAAACCAAAGACAACAATCACACACAACCACACCAATCCCCCAAAGGGGGAAGAAGAAACTGGGCTCTATGAGGCCCGCTTTTATTGCTTCCTATTACAATGAGAATCTATGTTCTCTTTTTCTATTTTTAGATCTTTTTGGATCCTTATAGAATGGATCGAAAACTAAAGGAAAGATTTACAAAGAGTTCCTTGGTGGCCTTTGTCTACAAGGGTTCAATCCCGGGTTGAGTTTTCTTCAATTTAGCTCCGATTTCGCTAGAGTTTCCCCTTGTTTAATCATGGACCTGTTAAAAACCAGCAAAGAGAATTATTATAATATGCTCAAAATCACTTTAAGAAAGCAAAATAAAAAAGGGGGAAAACTTAGCCAATTTTTTCTGAATTTTTCTTATGCAAAAATGAAACTTTTTAGGTTTTTTTTGGAAACTTAAATGAGACTAAACTAGGTTCTTTTAGTTGTTTTTGTTTGCTGTCCTGAAAGAAAAAGCATAAACTCCTAAATAGCTAGATCTAACAATGCAAACTAAAACAATTTTCTGTCTTGAGATCTTAAATAAAACTTACAGAAAATTGCATAAAAGACTCTACCTAGATCTATTCTTTTGAATGTGAAAGAATTGAATCTAGATCTAAGTCCTATGCATGCAACAATAAAGACTAAATTCAATTTTCAAATCAAACTTAGATCTATGATAACATGCAAGAAGGTAAAAGAAAAGAGATAGAAGATTTCTTTTTATGATTGAGAGCCTTCGCTTGAGATTGAAAATCCTTTGGGGTATGGGTTCCCTTTGATGTGAGGAAGAGGGAAAGACGACTTCTTCAATTTGTTGGACAAGTATTAGATGCAAACAATCCCTCCTACTTTTCCAAGGTTTAGATACTGCATACTTAAAAAAAATACTTGCAAATACTTGTAAGATTCGGTGGTATTTTCCCTACACAACAAACTCCATTTGCATATTAGTTTAAAAAAAGCGACATGAAGCTAGCTTCAGTAAAGCAGAAGGATTAGTTATGCAAACAAGATTAATGATCCTTTCTAATTATATAGTAATACCCTTACCATTAGCCAAATTTAACAATAAGGACATGCAAACAATTGAAACAACATCACCTCAATTTATATTGACATCCATCCACTTGCTTTGTTTTAAAGGGTAAGGTTGCCTCCAAAGTCTCTTATATTCAAAGAAAAAGATATTACAACATAATCGATTCATCCAAGCTACAACTAACTCTAAAGGAGGAGGGTCAACCTTGCTTTATAGTAGAAGAGGCGACAATTACAAGGTAAGTGCGTATGGCAAAGGGAGAGTGTGCATGAGTAGAGTGGAAAATGAGTGGAAGGGTGTGTGGACACCTCTCCACTTGAGTTTAGTTTTCTCCACTTCAATAGACATGTGCTAAAAGGAAGCATTTAAAATTAGCCAGGTGAGTGGTGGTTGGAGAGAGTGAGTCATCCCTCTTGGGATTGATGCCCCTCCTCCTAAATGCACCACATCTGCCAAGTGTGGTCGTGTCCCTATCTTGGGATCTCCACCCTCTTTTGACTCCTCCTCTAAGTCACCTTCACCAAGAGAGAACTTGCCACCTAAGTTTGGGACTCGGACATGAGGTAACATGTCCCTGACATGTTTTCTAAATAATAGCATGCTGATTTATTGAAAATTTTATGTCTTTTTACCTTTTGAGAGCAAAAATAATTTTTGAGTGATTAAAATCACTTTTATGCCTAGACAAAAGGGGAATAAGAGTTTAGGGTGCTTTCACGGCTTAGAAAGCGAGCACAAACATGGCATATGACAACAAATGATGCCACTTTTATGACTTTTTTTACTTTTACAATTAAAGTTACCCGTTTGCGAGAAATTTTTTATTTATTGAAAACATAAAAAAAGAGTCCTAGAGGTTTCATGGATTTCCATATGACTCGATAGAGATGACCTAGCATGAATACATATACATTTAGACAGACATTGGATTTTCCATGTCAAGGGCGATACTTTAAGCACATACTCCAGCTTTGGAGGATATTTAGTGAAAAAACTTAGAAATTATAACTTCCCTAGGAAAGAAATAATTAACAAGTGAAGAAACACACTCTAGAGTGCATACTCGTGCTTAGGTCTTGGTTGGTAAAGGCTTTTACAACTTTTCATGCTAAGTTCATTTATTACAATGCTCCCAAAGGGATGGAAATGCGAAAAAGGTTGGTCAAACAGACTAGTTGAACTTATGAACACTGAATTATGAGCATTTGATTGCTCAGTCTTTAGTGACTCAGCACTTGAGTCAGCTAGTGCAACATGTGGATAACATTGGCTTCATATGTGGACGTGTGCTTGATATTTTTATTGAAGGAGAGCATACGAGGATCCAAAATCAGATGACCTGCATCACCAATGCCTCATCAGTAACATATCCATATAAAATCCAATAATAAACCCTAAGTTGCAGAGCCATACACTTTATCATATATATACATAAAAAAACAATAAATGACAACGAACCTTTACTTTTTTCTTATTACTTTTTACAAAAGTAATGTTTATACCAAATGTAACACTTTACTTATGCTTTACGTAGTTGTTGCATGACTTAACAAATACTTATTAAATTTCAATTTCAATTCTTGTTTCAAAGTAGCGCAATAACATTTGAGGTGTGCGAATAGACACAATTGCCTTTTTCCTGTCAGTTGTGACTTTACTTATAGGAAAGAATTTATATTTCAAATTTCAATTTCAATTATGGTTTCAAAGTAGCGCGATAGAGACAAGTGCGCATAGAGACAACTGCTTTTTTCCCGTAGAATGCGACTTTACCATAAAAGGAAAGAATTTATCACAAAAGAAGCCCTAATCCACGGTTTTGGAATTGCATGCATAGATTTATGGAATAGCTATCACTTGCACTGCAAAGATGGTCGATCCGCTTTGCTGCCTGCAAAACTTGGTGCCCAGGAACTGTTCCAAATAACTAGATGGGGTAGAATAACACCGTGACTGTGAACCTGGTAAAGGAGAATTGGGTGCTCTCAGTGGGATCCCTCATGCGCCGTAAAGCCCAATCCTGCGGAGATCCTCCTGTTTGATGGGGATAATCGAATTCCAGCATACGTCGATCCGGAAAAATCGACCAAACTCTTTTACTGTTAGTATATTAAACCTATGGAGTTACATACGGTGATTCTAAGACTCTTTAGATTGTCAATCATTGGTGAAATTTCTCCACCCAAGTTTAAATCAGAAAGGTTCCTACAAAAACATGAACTAACCATGGAATCATAACTAAAATAACTCTCGGTGGAAGAAAAAGATTTAAATGCCCGATTTCGGTGGATGAGGACGAAGAGAGGCCGGAATCACTTGATTCCGGCCTCTCTTCGTCCTCGTCCACCGAAATCGGGCATTTAAGTCTTTTTCTTCAACCGAGAGTTATTTTAGTTATGATTCCATGGTTACTTCATGTTTTTGTAGAAACTATGATTTGAACTTGGGTGGAGAAATTTCACAATTTATTGGCAATCTAAAGAGTCTAGAATCAATGTATGTAACTCCATAGGTTTAATATACTACTTTTAAGCTTTGGATTTTTGTGCATTCAAGAGGATTATTATGGTTTACTATGCAAGGTTACTTAGCGGGACTTTATAACCCATGTTGTCCTTGGTTGATTAACTGTATTGTGTGCAGTGACCTCAAAGGAAATGGTCTCTCTGGTTGAATTCCTGATGAGATTGGTGATTGCTTAGTTTTAAAAATCTTGTGAGTTTTCTTTTTCATCTTGCAAGAGGATGGTGAATTTTTATATATTGGATTGGTTCTAAAATGAAATGCCCTTTTCAAATGTCCATAATAGATAATAGAAATTCTTAGTCAACTGTTGGAGAAACAAACTGCAGTCTTCAATATTAATATGTTAATGTGACCTAATGGTTAATGTTAAGTAGCTAGATGACCTAACTGATACTATTTGATGAATTACATTTATTGTTCTCTTCATATATTCTACGTTTTTAAGTGTTATGTGCATATGTGATCCTAAAAATTCAAGAACTCTTTTTCTCTTATTAAGTACATATAGGGACACGTAAAACTATCTAACAGATTGTTATTTTGTTTACTTAAATTAAATTGATTTTTAAAATAACTTGTCTATTTACAAGAAAGTCCATTAATGGATATTATTGAAACTATATCTGACATCTCTTCTTAATGAGCATTTTTGTGGCTTACAAACACAAGTGACTTGAACTTTTCAAGCTTGATTTAGGAGAATGTCTCAGTGAGAATATCTGCAACTTGTTCTGAAGTGGGACAATGAATCAACCCAATTTTACCATTTGTACTAATTCTCAAATATAATGGTGATGCACCTTGACATGCTTGGTAAGAGTATAATAAACAAGATTTTTTGTCATTTTTAATACAATCTGGTTATCACAAAATGATGGCATGGTTGTTGCCTGCTTAATTTCCAAATCACCAAGTAGCCTCGTCAACCATACTGCTTCTCTGGTTGCTTCAACTGCTGCTTTGTACTCTGCCACTGTAGAAGACAACATGACAGTGGCTTGTTTCTTACTACAACACTGAAATTGCACCAACATTGAATTTATACTTAGAAGTAGATTTCCTATCATCTACACTCATTGCCCACTCTGAATTAGTGAAGCCAACTAGTTAAAATTTCTCACTTTTCTTAAATTCTAGACCAAACTCCAAAGTCCCCTTCACATACCTTAGCAATCTTTTCACAGCAACCCAATGATTTTTCTTAGGTGCAGCCATGAACCAAGCTACTAATCTAACTGCAAAACTTAAGTCAAGTATGGTATTAGTAAGAGATATAAGGCTGCCAACCAATTGTCAAAACAGATTCTTATCCACAAATTCTGAACAGTCTTCAATTGATAATTTCATGCCCACTTCAAGAGGCATAGATGTAGGATTGCAATTAGCAATATGCAATATAACGTATCCAGAACCCTTTGTGCACTGTTGAGGATATGAGGTATTTCTTGAAATTATCAATTTTTACCTTCAAATCTGTCACTCTGATACCATATCCCTGAATTTGTATCCTGATACCTTTGCTCATTGCCCCACTGTTAATTAATTAACATATGTAGGAACTATAATGCAGGATTATACAATATAATTAAACCATTCAGTCACCATAAATTTAAAATCCAGACTTTAAATTGCAAATAGAACTGAACAACTAGAAACTAATATAACCATGACATAAACAACATTAATTTAGCATAATCACACATTCACAAATAAGTCATAATCACTATCCACTTGGCTTCGTTGTAGAGGAAGGGCGTTCCACCCAACCATAGGCTCCCACAGCACCATGAGTCCACAAGGATGAATTTACCTAAGGCTTGCTCCAACTCTCTTCACACAACCCACAATTCCGAGGTTCATAGTTAATTTTCCACTGACAATAGTTCCAATCTATAGCCCTTTTTCTCCATCCAGCCTGCACAACCCAAGAATGGGATCCCTTCTATCCCACTTCCCTCTGGCTCCATCATGGGTTGGCTAGAAAATCACTATTGGGGATTAGAAGTTCTCAAGCGTAATTCAATTCCTCAAGTGAGGAGAAATTACTATTATATAGTCTTCATTTCCTTCATAATTCTCAACTATAACTCAACATAATTTCTACTCACCAGTTCTATAGCCCTTATGTTTATACCTACAAAAGATCCCAATAGAATGACTACTTAGGGGATGGCAGTTAGCCTATACACTCTCATAGGCTACTGCAATCCACTAGAAAGGGGAGACTATGGAAATTAATTGATGTCACTAGCTTATTAAAGCTAAATCCTAAAGTGACATTAGTTAATTAAATAAAGGTTATAAAGTGACTTTATGATTAATAGAGAAAATAACCTTAGAAGTCACTTTAATTATTTTAAATGATGGGTCCAACTATTTTGTCCTGTATTTAATAAATGGGGTTAAGTTTACGCATTTTGTTTTTTGGTTGTTGCATTCCAGCCGATTTCCGCAAAAGCGAGTTATTATTGGGCATATTTTAATCTATTGCACTAAAGGTACTTTGGAGCTTGTTTCTTGGAGAAATTCCTTAGTGCAATAGCCTCGTTGGAATCGGGGCTAAAATATCTAAGGTTGGGATGATCAAAAGTGACTTTCAATGGTCGAAGAAGTCTGGGGCCCAGTTAATCTTTCGGGGTTAAAAGGTAAATAAATTAATGAAGTGATTTTAGAAAAAATATCAAAGATAAATTAAAAGTCACTTGAGGAGAGAAAAAGGTGAAAATTTATAAAAAGAAGAATATGATGTCACTAGCTTATTAAAGCTAAATCCTAAAGTGACATTAGTTAATTAAATAAAGGTTATAAAGTGACTTTATGATTAATAGAGGAAATAACCTTAGAAGTCACTTTAATTATTTTAAATGATGGGCCCAACTATTTTATTCACCATTATTCATCATCAGGTTCGTTTCCGCACATTTTGTTCTTGGTTCCATTGCATTCCGACGATTTCCGCAAAATGGGGTTATTATTGGGCATATTTTAATCTATTGCACTAAAGGTACTTTGGAGCTTGTTTCTTGGAGAAGTACCTTAGTGTAATAGCTCGTTGGAATCGGGGCTAAAATATCTACAGGTTGGGATGATCAAAAGTGGTTTTCAATGGCCGGAGAAGTCACAAGGGCGGATTAATCACTTTCCGGGGTTAAAAAGGCAAATAAATTAATAAAGTGATTTTAGAAAAATATCAAAGATAAATTAAAAAGTCACTTGAGGAGGAAAAAGGTGAAAAGGGTATAAAGAAGAGTGAGGGGCTCATTTTTTCATTATGCATGTTATGTTTTTGAGTTGAGATTGTGGAGAGCTCAAGGAGCTTTCGAGGACTAGGGTTTGGAGTAAAAGACTAGATCTAGTTTCAGTGGTGAAAGATCCACTCTAGCTAGAGGGATTGGTTCTAGTGGGGAGATCTTACTCTATCCAAATGTTCTACAGGTACCATTCTATTAAGATCAGATCCATTACAGCTATTATTTGAGAAGAGGGGCACACTGTTGGAGGATTTCTGCAGGTATAGT
>SNQJ01S0175352.1:8084-20115 GCA_010110895.2 Picea sitchensis | reverse complement strand
TGGATTCCTTCCATAAAAGGATCAATTGTAAGGTGTTCCCCTACCTTGAGGCTTTGATATTAATAAAGTGTGGATCGTTATTATCTTATTATTGGATATATTGTATGATGTTTTATATTCAAATTTAAGGCACACAACAAGGATGACCTAAACAAATGTGGAAGCATAGACATATTTTGCTAAGGTGGAGAGTAGGGTGGAAGGGCATCCTCCAGATAACCCTAATAGGACAAGACCTTACCTCTTTGATATCAAATGATAAAAAATGGATAACTACAAAAATGACCCAAAGAACTAATCCATAAGAAAAGGTTGTATATGATCCAAGAGACAAAGAAATCAAAAGATGAAGTTGAAGTTGATCTAAAAGAATAGATAAGACATGAGAAACTCATAAATTGTAGAGGATCTGAAAAAATTGCTTACTTTATTAATGAGTCCAAGATGCCTTTTTATATGATTACAAAGTCTCCAAGTCAAAAACCCTAATCTATTTTTTCATGTCACTCAAGTTACAAAATAATATAAAATGTATATGCACCAACTTTAAGATAGAAATAGATGCCTTGCTAACTAACTCACACAATTAACTATATAATAATGTAGATGCCCCTAGAAGCCTGGGGCTGGAAGTGAGTAGCACCCTTCAAATGTTGGTCTACTTGGCTAAACTAGTTGAGCTAGTTGGGTTGGCTTGTTGGTTGTCCTCAAGTGAGCAACACCCTTTCATGTATGCGTTAACTGGCTAGCCATCTTTTTGAGCTATTTGACCCCTTTTTGCACATTGTGCTGGCGGGGGACGTCTTTGTTCCTCATTAGAATACCATCATCAAAATGAGGGGAAATGCTCAAGGGGTTTCCCTAGAAAATGCATTATGCAACGAATAAAAATAAAACAAATAAGAATCCATGTATATTAAGTAAAAAAATAGGTAATTTGTATTATGTATTTCAAACCTCAAATTTAAATACATGCTACAATTTCATATGTGCAATTTTTTGTTTTAAAATCCACATTTAAAGAAGGTTATACTTTTGAAGTATCAATTTTTAAGCATTTCTATCCACATTTAAATAACATTATACTAAACTCCATCTTCAATAGCATAAATACATTATTTTAAATTAAACTCCATATTCAATAGCATAAATACATTATTTTAAATATAAAATATTAATGAATCTTATAAATTTTAATTTTAATAATTATAACAAAAAATTTAAATTAATTAATTAAATTATTTCTTTGTCAAATATTTTATGGAGGAATTGGGGGGTTAAGGATCTTGAGAGTGTCAAATATTCGATGGAGTAACTAGGGGGGCTAAGGATCTAGGGAGGGGTTGAAGGTTCAAGCTGAGGAAGCAACGCCCTAAAATAAGATAATCGTTCCCAATTTATGAAAATGGGCAAGGAAAATGCACCAACAAGGACTTCATATGGTTTTTTTTACAAAAAAAGTTCTTTGATCCATGAGAAATGAGAAAAATCAACTTTTTGTTCTATAATAAACTAGAAAACTCTTGTAGAACATTAGAACAAAAGGATGAGATTTTTACCACCTAAAAAAAGAAAGCACATAGCCCCACCAAGGAGTGAACCCACTAACAAATACCAAGGAAAAAACAAGGAAACCCATCTTTCATATCTTTTATTTAATTAAATTGGTGTGGCTTACACAATAAACCAAGTGACCAAAGAGGATACTCTCAATTGGACCAAGTAACCAAAGGGGATACTCTCAATTGGTCTTGTGTGGAATCATAGTTGCATGAATAATGGATTAATTTGAAAATGTTCAATCGATCATGGCTAATTGAATAAGATGGAAACCAAAAAACCCAAATTAAACTAAAGAGAGTGATCAAAGAAACAATAAACGAAGGATTAGATGAAGATAAAGAACCTCTAAAAAAATCATGTCAAATAAAATATCATGAAAGATGGAATTTTTATTCTAGAACTTTAAAATTTAAGTATTATTAAAATAGCCATTAACATGACATATTTAGAAGTTATTGATTAAAATTGTGAAATGCTTGATTAACATTATCATTATTGTTGATATTTTCATATTAGACATAAATTGTCACACTTGTAAAATCTTTGACTAACGTCATCTTTCAATTTAAAAAGTATTTTTATTATTAACATCACCTTGTAAAATCTTTGACTAACATCATCTTCCAATTTAGAAAGTATTTTCATTATTAACATCACCATTCGTAATCTCAATTTGAAAAACAATGTAACAATGATTATGATGGTATCCAATACGCAACATACACAAATACTTCCTAAGGTTATGGAGCTCTGCCACTTTCAATTTACCTCAGAGGGATCTTGAATATAATATGAAAACTAAAACAAGGATTGTAACACAAACCCGTAAGATAACTTTACTAGAGAAAAGTTGTATATTTGGATCAAAATATAAACCAAAAACTGCTATTATTGTTCAAACCAGTGAAACTTCAAACAACAACAGACAAACATACATAACAGACTTACAAGAGACTTAACTTGCGCTCATTTCAATCCTTAAATTGGGTTGGGTAAGTTCACTTAACAAACCAACATGTACAAAACAATTATATTTCATTTTATTATTCAATTAAGCAAGCAAGTATTTATATAATAAGTTTTTTCTCAACAACATAATAATTTCTCACTTGGTTTTTCTTAATCAAGCTTAGTATTTAAGATTAAATATTAATAATAAATAATGTATAATCATATACAATAATGATGATAATGATGATGATTAATGTACACTAAAATCGAATTGGTTTATCATACCTTAAGAGGGTAAGTGATTAATTGCGATTCTTTATCATTTTGTTTCTTTGTTCGAAAAACATTAAGATAAGCTTTCCAAGATCTCCATACTTTTGTTGAATTAAGAGGTTAGGAAGGTTGGTAGTGTGACAAATATTTTGAAAATGAGATCTAATATGAGTATTTGTTGGACAATCTAAGAGAAAGTGATTTTCATCTTCAACCTTCTTAGTGTCACAAAGATGACACACTCTTTCATCCCATGGTGTTTTAGGAATTGACCAACGCTCAATTTCACTATGGAGCTCATGAGAATTTGTTCTTATCTTAGCAATGCTTATTTTTTTCTTTACGCTTGGCAAAATAGATAGATAATTTTAATCTTCTAGATTAGGGTTGATTACATCCTTATAATACCTCAATTTTCTTTTTTCCTCTAAATCTTTATCACACCACATTTTCTCCTTAAATTTTGATTTGACAATTTTTTTAATACTATCTTTATTCTACAAAATGGTGTCTTCCATGATTCCCCAATATTTTAGCCAAGACCGGGCATCTTTATGCCATCTTTGCTTGAGTCGATGGTGGTTATGACTCGATTTTGAAGAAATTTTAGGAAGCCTCTTGTCTTCCATGTTGTTTAACTTGTTCTTATACATTAGGTATCCAGTCATAGCCATGCTCTCAATGGGGGAGAGGCTTGTTTCTAAGAGGAGGATGGGATATGGCGTATTTCCTTTAATTTTGAGATTATAGGTTATAAAATTATTTTGCATTTTCTCTATCTCTCTCAAGGATTCACAAGAGATACTGCAGCCCCAGACTTCAAATCCATAAAGAATAACAGGTGTAACAAGAGTATCAAAGAGGAGTTTCTTCTTATCACAACTCCAAAGATCAGTTGATTTACAATTGTTTTCAAGCCCACAATAAGATTTCCATCCCCCAATAATCCTTTTCTCAATGCTATAATTCCAATTGAGCTTTTCATGAATATCAATTCAATATATTTGTATGAAGTCACTTCCTCCAAGTTGTTGTTTTCATACATGAAGGTATCATAAGTGATCTTATTGGATTTAATAATCGTGATCTTAGTCTTATCAGTATTAACAGTCATACCCATATTGGAGCAAAAATACTTGAGGATTCTTAGTTGGTTTTCAAGATCATGGGGACTCCTTGACATAAGAACGATATCATCGGCATAAAGAAGAAGATTGATGACTATACCAGTGAGAGTAGGGTTGACAAAACCTTCTTTTTCCAAGCAATCTTCTAACTTGTCAATGTATATGCCAAAAAGGATAGGGGACAAGGGACAACCTTCTTTGACTCCAATATTGCAGTTAATCTCTTTTGACCAACCCTTAGTGTTTTTAAACTTAGCAATAACGTTCTCATACATCCTTATTGCAACAACCCTAAAATCTACAGGTACTTTTATCTCTTCCAACCTATTCCAAATGTTTTTCCTAGGAACCATGTCAAAAGATTTTCTAAAGTCAACAAAAAAAAAAAAAATTGGTTTTAGTATTGCAGAACTCCTCTGCAATGATCCTAAAGGTAACAATATAGTCCAAAGTTGAATGATATCTCCTAAACCTAACATGGCCTTTAGCTCTTTTACCGTGACTTTCTAGCCAAAGGATTATCTTCTTTTCCAAAATAATTCCATAAAGCTTGGCTAAAATCGGGCTAGTCATAATCATCCTATAATTAGAGGGAATGTTTCTATCCCCATTTTTAAAATAGGAACAATGAGGCTTTGCGTCTAGGGTTTAGGGAATCCCTGCTTGACTCCTAAGTTGAAGAGCTTGTGTACCTTTAGGTCTTATTAGGTCTCTCTTTTCTGTTTTTCTATTTAGAAATTTTGTCTCCATTGACTTCCGAGTTCTCCACAGGGTTGCAAGTTGGGGGAAATGATGAAGGGAAAGTATGTATTATTTAGTTTTTTTAGAATTTTTTAATATGAAAATATAAATAAATTTTTATATTATTAAAAATATAATTTTATTAATTTAAATTTTAGAACCAATTAATTTTTAAATTATGATAAGAGTTTTGAACCAATTTTTAATGATGAAAAACCCATTTTTAACATTATATGATTGTAATGATTTTTAGTTTGTCAAATTTTATTTTTTTCATAATGTCATAAACATAATATATAAAATAAACATTCCATTTGTACATCTATTGTTTTATTAAAAATAAAAAATAAAAAATTGTTTGTTCGTAGGATCATCTCAAATGCACTTTACCATTTAAAAAATCATTTGTTCATAATATTCATCTCATTTACATTTCCCAATATAGAAATGGATGAAATATAATGTTTGATCATGACATGACTTTACAAGAAAGATAAATTGAGAATATGATGTTTGATCGTAATTTTCACTGATTTGGATTAAAAGTTGATAGCTTCTTTTTTATTATGGGAAAATAAACTTCTTTGAACATCCATAATATTTATGTTTATAAATTATAATATATGAACGACAATAATTATAACTATCAAAATTTGTCATTTGGGTATAACTTGGATGGTTGCGAGGAATGTTTTTATCCTCCTCACAAGGGTTCAATTCCCTTAAAAATGACATGAATAAATATATTTTTGTAATGGCTTTGAGTTTGTATGTAATGGAAAGTTTCCTTTGATCCAATTGAATATCAAGGAAACTGCTTATCTTCAAGAAATGATATTGAAATTATCAACCATATGAAATAAGGCACTATCAAGTCAATTTGGAACTTTCACTCTAAAGAAAACATTGAGACTCTAGAAAAATGATAGATAACACTTGTAAATCATCTCTTTTTATAGTTAGTATCCATATATTTTTTGTTAATTAGGTCTAGTCCAATTGGTTGTGTGATGGAATCCTAACCTCGCCACCTAAGTTCTATTCTCATAAGTAACATGACAAAGCTTCAAGCTTTTACAAAATCGAGAGGTTTAACCTAGGTATGATAAGAAACAAATACAGATAGACATATCTAGAAAAAGACTAAAGAAATCACAAGATGAAGTTCAAGGCTCACAAAGAGATGCCTTTTTATCTAACTCACACAATTGCATAATTAAATAATTTAGGTGCCCCTAGAAATTTGTACCCCCAAGAGAGTATGGTCCCTCAAACATTAGTATTCCTATATAAGTTGGTTGGATTGTTTGGGTTGGCTCACTGACTTCATCCTCAAAGGAGCAACACCCTTCCAAGTCTAGGCTAATCCCTTCTTGGGAACTATGTTGGTGGGGGGCATCTCTATTCCTCATTATTTCCTCCCATTTTAAGTGGAAAGAATCCCTACTTTCCTTTTATTTTAGGAATGGAGCTAGGGCGAGGGAAGAAAGTTACAATATATAGGCCAACTATTGTTGCAATAAGTGGCTCTAGTGTCGAGAAATGAACTATCATCTTGAAAAATGATGTGCCTAGTCTATGAAAGCTCTAGTGAGATGAGAAATTCTTGGGTATTAGGAAAACATATAGTAGCAAAGTGCAATGAATGGAACTTCTACTAATGAGATAAAAAAATACCCTATGTGTGTGTTAGACATAAGGAATACTAGAAGCTATAGATCCACAAAATGGAATAAGCTAAGATGAGATGTAATGTGTTGTCCTCTTGAGTGGTAATACAAAGAAGTGTGGAAATTGTTCAGTAGAGGTTTCTAAATGTATGATACATCATTAAAGAAGCGAGTCATTGTTATGTAAATGATGATGAGGTCTACTGTGAAGTGTTTCTTTGTTGGAGTAGTAGAAAAATAATACAAGTTCCCCATGCCTATAAAAATGAGTCGTGGCAGATAGTGGATGACACAAGATGCAAGTTCCATAGATCACTAAGAGAGATTGGAAAGCACCATGGGTGTATGAAAATGGAAGGGGGACATCAGATAATGTGTTTGCAACTAGGTACATATTTGAAAATCAAGAGGGATGCCAGTGTATTGTTATGTCAAAAGTGTTGCAAGGTGTCTTTGATTTCCCAAAATGAGTGTGTGAGCAACAATGGTGGGAACTCATCCATGAAATCAAAACCTCTGTGAGTTATTAAAAAGATACCTAGCTCACAAACTAGAAAAAAAAGTGCCTTATTGTGTGATGAACAATTGATATGTTCCATCTAGAATGTTGTGCAGGTTCATATCTAAAGAGAAGAGGTACACTGGAAAATTTGGAGTAGAGTGACTAGATATGAGGTTGAATGATGACCTGGAGAGGGTGTTGAAGGTAAGTCATTGCTAGGAATATGAGATCTCTACTCCAGAGAGGGTTGTTGTGCTACAAGTCTCATAGAGTATTGATAGTTTGAACTTCGAGATGTACTTGAGAATAAATCCATGTGGAGGTTGTGATATACTAGGAGGGAACAAATCTCTAGTGCTATGACTATTGAGGATGATGGTCAAGATCCATAGGAGTTTTCTCTAGTGGTTTTCGTGTCTCAACTATGCTTTTCAATATTGTGGCTATTGAGATAATTTGAGTGCTAAGTGCACAAGGAATTGTGGGAGGGAAGGAAAATAGAAATGGTTGAGTGTTGTGTGGGATAGGGGGTAGAATAAATAGCTAGGAATGGGGTAAAAGGGAGAGGTGTTTCTAAGTAGAAGGGTAAAGAGAGAGGGAGTGACACTTGTGCAAACTTATTTGTTGAGATGTTGTGGGGAAAGGAAGGGGAACAACAATAGAGGTCAATTGAAAGGTTTTTCCATATTTCAATAGCTAGTAGGTGTTGTTGCTAGCATTGTATAGGGATCAATGTTTCTATAGGTAGGGAATGTCGAGGAGTAAATATGAGAAATCAAGGGGATACACATCATATTATACAATATACTATAAAGTTATGATGGCAAGTGATAAAGAACAATGTTTGTTTATTAATAGAAAATGATCATCTTATTGAACCCAACTAAGGTGATAAGGAGAAGGCTGAGGGGTGGTAGGAATCACAAGACAATTGAAAAATTTCTAAGATATTAGATACTTTTTTCTTCCTTGTCAAGATCATGGTGGCGAGTTTTTCTTTAATTTGGCGACTGTGAGTGAAAAGTAGAGTTGGTGTTGAATGTGACTCGATAAATTGCATCAAGAGAAATGAGGGATTGGTTGTAGTTGGTTTTGATACTGAGATAAACTCAAAAGAAAAAGAAGGTGCAAGGGAAGAATGGGCTATGATGAAGTCACTATTTTGTTCATCAGAAAATAGGTCTTTGGATTGTGTTTTCCATATTTTGCAACATCATGAGTGGGGGTATTCTAGTAATGGTACCATCATGGATGATGGGAAGTATTGGGGTGAGGGATATGACTCGAGGATGTATGGGCTTGGGATGGTCGAGGGTTGCGGGAGTTGATATCATTAGGGTTGTAGTTAGAGTTAAGGTTTCAAAAAGAGTTATTCTTAGGGTTAGGGTTAGGGTTAGAGTTACAAGTTTGGAAGGGTTGAAATCTAAGTTTCAGGCCAAATTTATATTCAATGGAGAGGGCACCAACGAAGGCTTGGTAAAGAATTTTTCTTTAAAAAATAACTACTTCATTAGAATTTTTTTTAAGCAAACTAGAATTGAATTTAAGCACAAGTACTTGTTTCAAATCTCTAATCTAAATCCATAGGTGGAACTTTGTGAACAATTTAATGAAGTCTTGTACAAATTGCCTTAGATATTGACACAATGGAAACCACTTGCACATGAGGTTAGATAAGTAACCTAACATATAAAAATTACCTTATCAAGGCCTAACAAAAGGCATCCCATGTAGTAATGATGTTGGAGGCGCTCCTAGCAGTCTATTTGTTGTTTAGTTCCACATACACCTTGGCAGAATCTTAGTGAGATTTCCACCAATATTGAGAAAGTCCCTCTAAGTGATTTCCTACAAGAAGGAGACATTTATCTTTGATCATGGTTGTACATGTCAAGAAGTATGCTATAATATTGGGTATTCAAGAGTTTAGGACATCTTGTGCATTTAGTAACCATACATAGGTAAAGAGATTCTAGCGTCCATCTAGAAGGTGGAGGTGGAAGCCCTAGGTTGTAACTTGAGGGATTTGGTGAGAGTGTTGGACAATTATTGTATAACACTTTGTAAACTAGACTCTCTATCCTTAGAGGATTGAGTAATATGAGGAGCCATTAGGAGAAAGAAGGACTATACATGTGAAGCCCTAGGATTTGGTTAAGGTTTTGAAGAACTATAAATAAGTATTGAACTATGGATACAGAGGGTGATGTAGGCCTAGGAAAAATGATGTAGGCTTATGAAGAGGCATTGATGATGAGGGGAAGTTTCCAAAGAACCCAACAAGGGTCATAGATAGCGGGAGAGGAGTTGGGTGGAGTTTGGTCCCTAGAAAACCTAATCAAGGGTGACATAGGATAGAAAAGTGCATAAACTTAGTGAAGGGTGATGTAGGCACAACAATTACTATGAAAAACTGAATCAAGGGTGTGGCATCATAAAAGAAATGATGTGGTGGGAAGGCGGCCTAAAAAATACCTCTAGGAGTGATAGATCTAGGTAAATTTTTTTTTTCTACAAATAAAATTGTTTGAAAGAGGTTTCTAGGGTGGAGGATGGCCTCAAAAAAATGTTGAATCTAAGACATCTTGTGAAAGGAGAAGACTAGGGTGGGAGGGTGGCCTCCAGATAAACCAAAAAAGCCAATAACTTATTTCTTTGATACCAAATGATAAGAAATGGATAACTGCAAACAAGCAATAGAGAAATAATACATAAGAAAGGACTACATCTAATCCAAGAGATGGAAAAATGACAAGATGAAATTGAAGCTTATCCAAAAGAATAGATAAAACAAGAAAAACCTAGAAATTGGAGAAGATGAGAAAAAAATCCTTACTTTATTAATTAGTCCAAGTGGCCTTTTTATAGGCTTACAAAGTCTCCAATTCAAAAACCATGGTCTAGGTATGCATGTCACTCAAGTTACAAAACGATACAAAATGTATGTGCCAACTCCAAGCTAGAAATATATGCCTTGCTATCTAACTCACACAATTAAATATGAAATAATGTAGGTTCCCCTAGAAGGTTGCACCCCCAAGGGGGTAGTGCCCCTCAAACATTGGGCTACCTGGCTAAACTAGTTGAGGTAGTTAGGTTGGCTTGTTCGCTTCATCCTCAAGGGAGTAATTCTCCTCCATGTCTGGGATGAATGGATAGCTATATTTTTGAGCTACTTGTGTTGGTTGACCCCTTTGTGTTTGTTGAGTCTCCATTTTGACACCCCTATTACCTTATCTTATCTTCTATCTTGGTCAATTTTACCTCTGACATATGCATATGTTGTCTATTTCTTCCACAAACCTACCTTGTGACCTTATTCATATGCATAATGAGGTAACCCATGTTAAAAACATGATTTGTTTGATATCTTAATTAATTGGGACTAAATGATTGATTGTTTATGCTTCTAATTACTTTGATTACTTTAAGTAGCTTCATGATGAGGCATCACCTCATCCGGTACTCATCTTCGGGATTCATTCGGTACTTCTGTTGGTACGATATTGCAACATTCCAACTCTACACATATTCCAGTACCACCTCTGCGCTGATCCGGTACCAACTTTGTGCCTATTACGGTACCACCTCTGTGCTGATCTGGTACCAAGGTCTGTTACTGTGCTAGTTCGGTACTAAACCCGCTTCTACAAGATTAAAATTTTGAATGAGTACACTGGCGATGGCTCCAAGAAATTAGTTGTATGGAAGCATCCTTGGTTCGTTTGAAGACTACGATAGACTTCATCACTCATGCGCTTCGTGTCATGAGGATGAAGCCCATTCCTTGAGATACACTATGTTCACCAATTGCAATATTTTGTAAACATTTGATAATTATCTTGAGACTTTAATTGTAACGACTGACCTTCTTTAAAAGGGATGTTGTATAGATGATAGATAGTAGGAATGATATACATTGTTATGATGTGAAATTGAATGTTGAATTATTTATTCACTCGTTTAATTGAAGGAATACAAATGTTAGTCTTTGCAATTCATGGATGTGAGTAAAGTGTTTATTCTGTAATTTATTTAGAGCTACCTTGTTGGTTCGGCAAGGGCCCACCGCCCCAACCAAGGTAAGTCTCCCTGTATATGTTTATGTGTGGACATAAGTTAATTGTGTGAGTGTGCAAATAAAATAGTTGTGCATTGAAAATGATTTTGAGTGCATGAACTTTCCTAAGTACAACATAGATCTCTAAATAGATACCTGTTGATTTTGGATCAGTGTGAATGAACAGTTATGCATTAAGCATAGTAGATGATTCTATTTTTGTTTTCGTGGAGTGATATTTAGTCAACAAAAGCTGGATAGATGTTTGGGATTGTTAGATAAGCAATCGTTATTGTTCTGAATTTGAAAGTCTTAATAATTGTGTTTTCCTTAGTAGGTACATGAACAATTAGACTTCATCTCTCACCCTTCATGCTTTAGTAATGAAGTCTTTCAATCATATTGAATGTCTCCTATATTGAGGAAGGTTTGATTGGAATTGATTAGGTCATGATTTTTTTCTTTCCAAGAGTAAATAGAGTAAAGTGTCAATTGTTATGTGAATTCAATTGCTACAAGAAGTAGGGTCTCAATTAATCTCTTTATTTCATGATCCTATAATGAACAAACTTGCTATCTAAGAAAGAACCTTTTCAAATGAGTGGTTGCTTGGGATTTTTACTATGATCTTTATCTTCTAGTTTGAAGTTGTGTGAATAATAGTGTTCTGATATTTCAAAAATAGAGTATTTTGTTACTGATTGTTTCTTGATTGAGCTATATACAACAAACATAGATAGGTTACATATTTTCGACACATTTAGTGTAACAACTCTTTTGATTACGAATCCTAGATTGATGTATAAATGAGTGCAATATACTAAACATATATTTACACCAACATTTTGGCGCCGTTGCCGGGGAGTTGTAAATGTTAGTAGGTAGCGTTTTGAGTTTGATTGGTTTGATGAGTTTGGATTGGATTTAAGGACAACCTAAGGGTGGAGAGAAGACAATAAGATGAGAGGTAAGAACCTGCGCATCCACTTTGGCGGGGTTGCTTCAATCATGTTGTCCTCTTACCTTTGGTAGTTAAAAGTTTGTGTTTTATTAGTATTAGAGTTTCTTATTTTTATGAGTAGACGTAGGGATAGTAAAGGTAGATTTATTGTCTCCAAAATTTCAGAAATTAAAAAAAAAAAAA